>OVAY01002630.1:0-16268 GCA_900406395.1 Kernera saxatilis | reverse complement strand
ATCATTGTAATTTAGGAAACTAGGTGAACTCTTGTCTCAGTATATATCTCCTTGTAGCAACCTTTGATGACATACACAGAAAATCATTAAACGTTCTTCTTCTCCTCTGTTACTTTGTCATAGAGTCAGTGGCATGGGCAGATAATTGTGATCAACATTCAAAGCTTGGAGAAGTGATGAAGTATCATCTTATTGAATAGCCATCGCCACTCGTGCAATGCACAGTTATCTTAAATTATGATTTATTCCAAATACCTCTTGGGAAAAGAAATACTAGACAATTCATAGCTTGTATATTTATCACTAGCGTATCCCATAGATGTTTTGATGAGAGCTAATCAGCATAAATGTCGTATATCTTGTCATCCAAACAATTCAACACAAAGTTTAGGCACATGTATTCATTAATTTTATACACATACTTCTGCTAGCGTACTATGTGGTTCTTGGTCTAGTGGCAAAGTTTTAAAGTTCATCAAAATGTTTGTGTTGTTCTAGAGCTTCCTAGTTTGATGAAAAAATGTAGGGATATATCTAATACTACCATTTAACCTGAAAAAAATGTGATTGGGCCGGGCTTAATCAAAGCAATATGGCACGTGAAAGCCCATTTGTTTAAAAGCAATGTCGTACGCTGCCGTTTCAGCAAGTCTCTCTCGTATCAATCAAAATCTCTCCGACCACTACTAACTACGGTGGATAACGCTGGGAAGGCAAGACGATATGATTTTTATCACCTCACCGTCGGTGACATATCTCCGTCGCTGCCTCCACAATCGCCATTCCAATTCGCTCCAAATCCGCCGGAGTAGCCAAATCTCGACCGTCGATCGGTGCAATCCATGGCAGACTATGGATTGCTTCAAAATACGAACACGAGACAGATCCTTCTTATGCTTGGCTCGCCGGAAAACAGAGACGGCGACGGTCGAGGTTGAAGATGATCCTTTAAGGAGAATCGTTCGGTATCTTCTGTGGACTGCTGAAGCTGTGTACATACTGTGGCTCTTTCTTCTCCCTTATGCTCCTGTGCGTCATTCCCTCAAATTTTTTAGCTCTTAATTATGTTCGTTAATAGTGATAGTTCCTGAAGTCTAGCTAAACTTTGACTCTGAGCCACTGTCTGTGTGAATTTTTCGAGTGATTTAGATCATTTTAGGAATAGAACCGTTTCAATTCCTCTGCTTAAAATGCTTTTGTTTTCAGAATCGATTAGGTTTCTTGTTTACTTCAACTAATTATGCAGATTTTCATGTATATGTATGCTTCTGGTAAGAATGATCTTGGATTATGCAATCTTGTATTGTTTCTCCATCAGAAAAAAAAGTCTCTTTTATCAACAGGGAGATCCAGTTTGGGCCATTAGTTCAGAGACGGTGAATTCTCTTTTGGGACTTTCATTGAATTTCTTCTTTATCTTGCCTCTTACAAACTCTGGTATGTTAAGCTCAAGATTCGACGATTCTCTGGATCATTATCTTGATTTTCGTTTACCTGTTTGATCTCTGATGAAAATTTCTTGCTCGGGACTTTCTGGCAGAACAGTTGGTATTCATTTCTTAGAAGCTCATGTTCTTCACCCTGTAAGTACCACCAAGTAAACATAGGTTTCTCGCGCATCAGTGAAACTATTCGTAATTCCGCTGAAAATGTTTTCATTTTCTGTCTGCAAAAAAAAAAAACACAACAGATGGCTGAAGGATTATTCAACTTTGTAATAGCTTGGACACTCATGTTTGCTCCGTTGCTATACACAGACCGAAAGAGAGACCGATACAAAAGCTCTATTGACGTCTTATGGGGTCTCATGATGTTCCTCACAAACAGTAAAGCACACTTATTACTTCACTTGTGATTTATTTTATGTAATAAGCTCAGCTTTCTCTAAAAAGCAAACCTTTAAACTAGATTGTATCGGTTTTCTTGATGCAAACAGCGTTTCTAATCCCATACATGGCTTTACGGCTCAATGACGCTGACCCAGATGAAAAACCGAGCGAAAGGTCTCGACTTGGCGAAGCGATGACCAAAGGTGCTCCAATAGTTGGTCTGACCGGAGCTACGGTGTGTCTGATATCAACATTGTGGTCTCTCTACGGTCGAGCAGATGGAGGTTTCGGTGGAATAATGGACAGATGGCAGTATCTGATTGGTTATTTGGGATCGGAGAGACTAGCTTACGCCTTTATATGGGATATATGCCTGTACACAATCTTTCAGCCATGGTTGATTGGAGCGAACCTGCAAAATGTGAAGAAGAACAAGATTGAGTTGGTGAGTTATCTTAGGTTTGTTCCTGTTTTGGGTTTGCTTTCATATCTTTTGTTTCTCAATCTTGACGATGAAGCTTATTAATCAGTTACGTAGTTGGTACACACACACATCATATATTTATAAATATTTATTTCGTCAACCTACTCTTTTATCATATTTATTATATATATATGGAGAATTTGATTGTCATTTTATGATTTAGAATAGCTCTGAAATTTGTATTGACAAAGTTTTCCTGCGTTTGAATTTACATTTTACCAATAAACAAGAAATCCTTCGACCAAAAAAAAANCCAAAAAAAAAAAAATCCTTCGACCAAAAAAAAAAAAAAAAAAACAAGAAATCCAAACTCTAGAAATAGATAGTTCTCTGCAAACACTAGAAGTCTAGAATCATATTTTCGTTGAATTTTAAAATTTTAATCATCATCCCTAGAAAACACATTTTCATTAACGACAAAAGAAGAGCTAATGGGCCATATATAAGCCCATTTAGAGTGTCTTTTCTTGAAGATGGTGGTTTCTAGAAAATAGCTTCGGAAAAAATCTCCTCTTTCTCTCTCTCCTCTCTCTCTCTCAGTCTTCCCGGTCTCGTTCTTCTGATCGGTAGATCGCTCAAAGGATTTGCAACAGCCTCTGTGAAGGCGCCATAACTGGTAAATCTTGATCATTTCATTCAAATCGAAGGAATTTCAAACGTATATGAGAATCCGGATTCTTACTGTTGTTTAGATCTTCTATCTCTTTCGTAGTAAATGGAGGCTAGTAGTCTCCAGGTCGAATTTTCTGTTTGGGTTCGGAGAAAATTGGCGAAATTGAGGCGTCTTGTTTTTTGAAATGAAATGGGAAAAGGTCTTATAGACATAGGGGAGCCAATTCCAGATTCTAATTATGTTTAATTGTAGTGTTTATTTTGTGGGATTACTGTAATGGTTTGGTAGGAAAGTGATGTATTCGCCTAATTTATGATATCCTAAGAATTATTTCTGAAAAACTTTACTTTTGACTGAGATCCGTGTTAGGTTCTTCTATTGTTTACATTTGGATCATAATCAGCCGCCAGAAATTGATTTGAGTGGTGTGTTGTGCGTGCTCTGATTGAACATGGGAGTGAGTTTGTGAAATTTTTGGAAAATTGCGTGGCATAAGCCTGAATTTCACTCAATCTTGGGATATATAGATTTCTCACGATAGCTATTTGAACTGTTGCTCATGTATAATGTGTAAATACTAGCCATAGTAAAGTCATAATCGGGAGATTTATGGTTATTTTCTTTTCTTTTTCTCATTTACTTTATTCTGATTTTCTGTGCTTTTTTGTTGGTATAAAGGTCGTTGAAAGTGGGAGTTAAGTTTGGAAAGGATGTCTATGATCGATGAGCCGCTTTACCCCATTGCTGTGCTTATAGACGAACTAAAAAACGATGATATTCAGCTTAGATTGAATTCCATTAGAAGGCTTTCTACAATTGCCCGTGCTCTTGGAGAGGAGAGGACCAGAAAGGAGCTGATCCCTTTTCTAAGTGAAAACAATGACGATGATGATGAGGTGCTACTGGCAATGGCTGAAGAATTGGGAGTGTTTATTCCTTATGTTGGAGGTGTTGAGCATGCACATGTTCTGCTTCCACCCTTGGAGACTCTCTCAACAGTTGAAGAAACTTGTGTGAGGGAGAAAGCTGTAGAGTCGCTTTGCAGAGTTGGTTCTCAGATGAGGGAGAGTGACTTGGTTGACCATTTCATACCATTGGTTAAGGTTAGACAAGGAGCAGCACATCTCATGGTTTCATTGTATTCGTCAATTTCATATTTAATTTTTGATGTTATTCGAGTGGCTTAATTAGAACCATGAAATTTACTGTAAACCCAGAAAACTCGTTTTGGGTAGTTTGTTTCCCATAGTTTTGGAATTGGCAATTAGCTTCTGCCTCTTGTTCAGTCTTCCACTTTTAGTCTCTAGGGAAATAGGAAACCGCTAGGTTGAAGACTTTACGTCCACACTGGTTGACCTAGGTGAGGTCCATCATCCTAAAAAATGTGTTGTCTTGTCAGAACTAGTCGTCTTGGTTTGTGGTTGTACATGTGATCATCCATCTTTGTAGGAACCAAAGTTTTTGATATGTTTTATGCTAAAAAACCTTGCATAATGTCTCATTATAATAAGGGATTAGAATTACTGAAGATTCCCACTTTGTTTAACAGAGACTTGCAGCTGGTGAGTGGTTCACAGCCCGAGTATCAGCTTGTGGGGTTTTCCATATTGCATACCCAAGTGCCCCAGATATGTTGAAGACCGAGTTGCGATCAATATATAGCCAGCTCTGCCAAGATGATATGCCAATGGTGCGGAGAGCTGCAGCAACCAATCTGGGGAAATTTGCTGCTACAATTGAATCAGCGCATTTGAAGACAGACGTTATGTCCATGTTTGATGATCTTACTCAAGATGGTAATTTCTTGTCTGATATGCTTTAAAATGTGGCTTTGCTTGTTAAGTATGTATTTATCGAATCATTGTCAACTCTGCTTTTGTGGGTGATGGATATAAAAAATTTATGGCCAGCAGAAGTTAATTATTAAACACTGAGCATTAGCTGAAGTTAAACATGAATATGATTTCCATACTTTAACTTAATTATCTCACATTATTTTTCATCTTACGGTTCTTCATTTTCCATCTTGACTTTCATATCAGATCAAGATTCCGTTAGATTATTGGCCGTTGAGGGCTGTGCTGCTCTTGGGAAATTGTTGGAGCCCCAGGACTGTGTCGCACACATTCTTCCCGTGATTGTTAATTTCTCACAGGTATGATTGTGTGTTATATAGGGTTTTATGCTGATGATCGTTGGAAAAACTACACTTTGAGATGCTTAATCTTGGTACTTTGGTACTGAGCAGGACAAGTCCTGGCGTGTGCGTTATATGGTTGCAAATCAGCTCTATGAGCTTTGTGAAGCTGTGGGACCTGAGCCTACTAGGTAAAAAAGTTTTTGTTAGAGCTGATGCTGCTTGTCTTTATAAATTTCCTTAGGCCCATTGTATAATACGCATTTCTAAATTGAACATTAGATTACCCCTTCAGAAGTATTAGGTACTTAGAAGTTTGATGTTTATTGTTCCATCTTGATGATGGCCTTTACTCCTTCTTGATACTATTTACTGTGCCTTCTATATTAGGGCGGACCTGGTGCCTGCATATGTGCGTCTACTTCGTGACAATGAGGCTGAAGTACGCATAGCAGCTGCTGGTAAAGTTACCAAGTTTTGTCGGATTCTAAACCCTGAACTTGCTATTCAGCACATTCTCCCCTGTGTGAAGGTACATACTTAAGAAAACCCCCATTGTTATCAAGTTCCTTTCAGAGAATCAATGTGTAGCAGGTGTTGCATATACTGATAGTTCTTTTAATTCTACCTGTAGGAGCTATCATCGGACTCTTCTCAGCATGTCAGATCTGCATTGGCCTCGGTCATAATGGGAATGGCTCCAGTGTTGGGTAAGGTAAGAGAGTTTGCAGATATAGATTTATTGGTTCTACAGTGATGGTAGATGTTAATAATGTTCACATTCATCTTGAAGAATAAATATACTTTGGCTGTTTATGCCTGGAAAGTGCCCATAACCTTGATCAATTGTACTAAATTGATTATAAAGTGAAGTGGGTTTCTTATACAAGATATTTTGGTTGGATTGTGTATGTTGCAGAATTTAGCTTCACATTGATTTTTCATTGCAGGATGCAACAATTGAGCATCTCCTTCCAATCTTTCTTTCTCTATTGAAAGATGAGTTTCCCGATGTACGATTGAACATTATCAGCAAACTCGACCAAGTGAATCAGGTTTGTTATGACCAAGTCACCCAATTTTTTTTTTCGGGCCAATGGTTTCACAGATATCATGTTAGTCTTTCAACTTGACATCAACTTTCTTGCCCGATATGTTATATTTGGCAGGTTATTGGGATTGATCTACTATCACAATCCTTGTTGCCAGCAATTGTAGAACTTGCTGAAGATAGACACTGGAGAGTAAGACTTGCTATAATTGAGTATATCCCTTTGTTGGCAAGTCAGTTAGGTGTTGGCTTCTTTGATGATAAGCTTGGCGCTCTTTGCATGCAATGGTTACAAGACAAGGTTTTACTTTCTCTCTCTACGCTTAATGGGAAAGATCTGATTTAACAACAATTCCTTCTTTTTTTTTCTTTATAAATGTTGAAGTAACGGTCTCTCTTCAGGTTCACTCAATCCGCGATGCTGCTGCAAACAATCTCAAGCGGCTTGCTGAGGAATTTGGTCCTGAATGGGCAATGCAACATATAGTTCCTCAGGTTTGTCTTGTAGAATCTTTGCAACTTATAAAAATATCAGTTTTTTATCTTCTTAGATTTAATCAAATCGTTTGTCACTAATCGGCAGGTGCTTGAGATGATTAACAACCCTCACTATCTATACCGTATGACCATTTTACGTGCGGTTTCTCTTCTTGCACCAGTAATGGGCTCAGATATCACATGCTCTAAGCTCTTGCCTGCAGTAATGACTGCATCTAAAGACAGGCAAGTTCTCATTGTAAAATAGTTAAAAGATTCAATGATTTTACTTGAAACATCTCTAAGTATATAAACAAGTTTTTTCACTACGACAGAGTTCCAAACATCAAATTCAATGTCGCTAAAGTGCTTCAATCCCTCATTCCAATAGTCGATCAGTCGGTAAGTATACATATATTGATATATCTAATCAATTGCAAAAATCCAATTGGGTTTGTTTTAATGTATGGTTTGGTGGTGAAAAAAAAGGTTGTAGAGAAGACGATCCGTCCCGGGCTTGTGGAGCTAAGCGAGGATCCAGACGTTGATGTCAGGTTTTTTGCAAACCAAGCTCTTCAATCTATTGACAATGTGATGATGTCGAGCTAAAAGAACTTTTAGATCTTGTCTCTGCTTGGTTTTCTATTTGATGCAAAAATCAAAATCTCAAGACTTTGTAACGTAGTAGTGAGAATTCTTGTGTTCTGTTTTTATTTATTACACGCAAACTCAAGTAACTCGGTACGGAATTTTTCTATTGGCTTGCTACTAATGTGTTTTTTTTTTTTGATTTTATTTTGATAACTTCTCCTTAGATTTTACCAACATTTTTCGCAGAACATAATGTATTTTTCTGTTCAGTCCATTACAATTGTCATTCTTCTTCTTCTTGCTGCGGATTCTACTCAATGTCGTTTTAAACTTAACCACGATTAGATCCTGTCGAATTCAGATGGTCATATATAGTAAGGTCGTAATATTAGTGATTTATTGAGTTACTACATAAGTAATAAAGTTGGATAGATTTTTTTGTTATAAATGTCATACTTACAATGAGTTGAGTTTCAAAAAAAAAAAAAAAAATTTGGCAAGATTTTAAATCTGTAAATATTAAAAGGAAAAGGTTTTCTGTTTGGAGAAGAATTGAATGTAGGATAGTGGTAATTTACTCTTCATGTCGCTGTTTATTAAAGGACAGCAAAACTTACTAACATTTAAAAACAAACATTTATAATTTATTATATGAAAAAATGTTTTTTTTTTTTTGGTATGAAAAATGTTATTTAAATTGGTGAACCTGATTTTCGAAAGGCCATGATCATGGCCGCGTGGATGGGTCAATTGCCATCAACATTTTAAAATATTAATACATGTTCGATTATTCTCAAAGTAGATGATCGCTTTACATGCCTTTTAGGGTTTGAACTTTCGTTGTGTAGTTGCTATCAAACAGTCGTATATTTTGTATTTTATGCGTCTGTTTTAACTTGCGTTTAAAGTTTAAAAAATAGAAAAATAAATAGAAATGGCGTTGAAATTTAATGGTGAGTATAACCACCACCCCACGTGAAATTTGATCCGATTTAATAATTTATAACTTTGAAGGGGTGTTGCCATATGCCCTGTCTACATCTTCTTGATTTAAGAACGTTATGTAAATGGAAGATACTGGAGTTTAACGAAGCTAACCATATATATACATTCTTGTCATTGGACGGACCATCAAGTAATGAACGACGTGGCCAAACTTAACAAACAGTATCGTGATTTTTATTGATACACATAATACTTTACACGCGCGCAAACACACGAGTAGACTCAAGACTGCATAGTAAGCACTAAGCATTAATTCACACATGCACGTCATGCATGATAGTATCCATCACACAATAATTGGGTGTATTGTGTAATGTTGGGTATCCATACATACACAGTTGCCTGTTGCGAAATTTATATCGAGTATGAAGATTTCACGATTAATCTGAACTTTGATACATCAAAGATTTTTATATACATGACGATATTGAACTGGATTGAAGAGTTCTCTATATTGCAGAGTTCTATTTTCATCCATTTTTTTCCGATTTGAATCTTAGGATTGAAGTAAAAAAAAAAACACAATTCTGTCGAATAAACGTACAAACAAACAATATTTAAACATATATAACCAAGAGAAAGTTATATACATATAAATTGTGAATCGATCATTATAGAACATATATTATGTTATGTACAATTGCAATTAAACTAAACGTGTACGTTGGCTATACGTAAATGTATATTGCTAATTTAGTATAAAAATGTTGGAGGTTAGAGCATCTATATGTCCCAACCACCAAAACAAATAAAAAGCAAAAGTGTCTGCAAACTCATAATTTATTGTAATATCTCCGACTACCTTAGTTTTACCACAATTATAATTTCCTACCAAACACGCGTATATAGTAAGCTTTGCTTCATCTATATAAGTAGATCTACTAGATCTGGTTTCTTACAAGTTCTTCAAATATATAGATTTTTTTTCAAATAAGAAAAACAAAATATGACATTCATATTATGCGAAAGAGAGCGAGAAAACGACAAGCGTCAAAAGAAGCTGATCGTATTAGCTTGGTAAATATTTGTTTTTTGGGTTGATGAATAATTTTTAGTTTATATAAACGTTTAACTTTTCTCTTTTGCTCGACTAAAGATGTTTTTGTTATGTATTAATTCGTATTACGTTGCAAATTTGCCACATCATTCTTATATATATCTGTAGAGTTTATGCTTCTTCTTTTTTTAATACAATTAGAAAATTTGTACATATTATGCTTTAATCTCGTTAATGTTTGCGATACCTTCTGTTAACTATTATTGCCAGTTAAACTCGAATTCGGGTTTGTACGTAGTGATTTTTTGCACTTCTAAATTATTGTTTTGAGTTACCATCACTAGTTTATTTAGGGTTCATTTCAATTTTTAAAATAAAAGTAATAAAATCTGATGACTTAAGTGAAGCTAGTTTATTTAGGGTTATAAACACACATATATATATAGTAGCGAGATTTTGAGTAGCAGTAACTAGTAACAAGAAAACAATTCGTTACTAATTAGAAATATAAATACGTATTATAATTGTAATTAACATCAAACCTTAATTAGTGTGAGAAAGTCTTCCAAAAATACTTTATTTAGAATGCTGTCAAAAAAAAGCTTTATTTAGAAAGAAAAAAGAAATCACTAAATGTAAGCATTTGGTCATATTTGTAAGCTGATACGTTAGTGATTAACATGCATGCATATATAATTCCATCGACATATAGGGTTTTCATATGTCGAATATTTTGGTGTCTTGCTTCTTCTTTCGCAGGTTGATACCAATTACTCTCCATGGAATATTCATTTGAGCAAGATGTTGGCATGAAGTTGCACCGGTGAAGGACGAGCTGAATCTATATGGATACTGCCTCGACCTCGATCCTTCACCTCATTATTAAATACATAGTGAGTCTCATTGTTAACTTTGTATAAATATAAAATTAATATAGTAAATGCATGTCTAGAAAAATAAGTTTGTAATACTTATGTGGTTTCCATTGATTGTCTGAAATATTTCCATTGTTCTGTGTATAAACATGCTGATAAGGAAAGTTGTAACAATTTGAGAAAAGTAGTAATAATACATTCAAAGAATAATTTTTTTATATATATGTATACACAACTCTTTTAGTAATTTGTTTCCGGCAATTGCCATTTTTGGTAATTACGGACTCTATGTAAATGGACAACACCAACTTTCAAAAAAATATAGTAAGATGATTATATTAATTATATTAGTTTTCATAAAAGTTTCAAATTTAATAAGCAACAAAATATACTCGTTATATTAGATGACAAAAATAGTTTTAACTATATTGAAGAAAATAAGATTAATGTGTTAGCTCCCTGAAATTTACTTATATAGCATATTATATTGAATTTTCAGTCTGCTGATTCTATTAAAAAGCATTGTGTCATTACACTATACAAGAATTATTTGTTTTAACTACGGCCGATGCATAGTTAAATAAGGTGGCTACGTAAATGGTTACGGATAGCGAGGGATAGAAAACAAACAAAATTTGTTGCCATTCCAAAAGAAAGATGTTGCCAATTATTTTTTATATTTTTAATATATGTTGTCAAGCCAGTCGTCATTTATTGTCTGAATATAGCTATAAAAATTATGTCGCTAGTCCGGGGCTTTGTGGTCAGGTGGCAAGAGGACGGATCTGGAACGCCAACACGTTTCAGGTTCGTTCTACCTGCTGCGTGAAATTACAACACATTGTTCCTGGACACCCACACGGATATGGGTCCTTGCTTTCGGCCCATTTGTACATTCAGAAATAGAGTCTATCCGTGGGCTGCACCTCCCCCAGAAAATTAGTCTGGATCCGTCTATAAATCTAGAATTTAACCCTGAACTATAAAAAAAAAAAAAAAATTATGTCGCTATCCATCACCGTACTGTATGATTGAACAAGTGACGTTACCTATAAATTATTATCCTTGGTTAGACTAGGAAACAAAAGCTTGCGATTATTCTATTTTATCGGCCGTTATACTTGTTTAAATGTTTTTGATGTGGAGAAAATGTCTGAAGTTCGACTTCTTTCTTCCCAATTTTCATTAATTTTACTAAATAATGGGCTTTTATTTTGTTTTTGTTCTTTCCGGCCTTTAAATTCTCAGGGCGGATTCTGGCTACTGTTCAGTATATCTAACACTATCTGATTGTTTCTCATTCGGAATGTAAAATAAAAATATTAAGTCAAAGAAACTATAAAATTTGATGATGTTTTATTATTAACACTGCAAAATATCAATTTTTTTTTGGTTAAATGGCAGAATATATCAAGCGAGAAAAAACTTAATTTAGTAGAGCATTCGACAAATATCAGTTAATATAAAGCAGAAAGCACTGAGAAAGTTAAGTGGAAAAACAGAGTTTTGGAGTCTAAGGGCCAAACAAAAACAGAAGCACAAGACTACAGAAATAAATCAAAATGGGCTACGAAACCATAAGCTGAGGAGTGTGTATGTGATGTTGTCGGTTACGTTTACACCAAATATGGTAGATGGAACTTTGAAATGAACTTCATTCAACAGAAAGTTAGGAGTAGCCCGTTGATTTCGTGAGAGGTCGCATTGAACCAGCATGTCCCAATCGCAGGAAAACGTTGTGGTGAGGAGACCCCACCATTCGTTTTTTTTTTTTTTTTTTTTCGATTCGATTTAGATTTAAGATTCGAAAAAAGGTTTGAATTAGAGCTGTATTTTTTGTTTCCCGGTTTGGCTCGGTTCTATTCATGCCCCGCTTATATTTAGATAAATTTTTTTAAAAAAACATATAATTAATTTTTATTAACATTATGTATTCAGTATATTAAAAAATATTTTATATATACTAATTAAAATATTAAATTGTAAAAAAAATTATTGTGTTCGATTCGGTTGCATAAAATTTGATTCCAGTTCGGTTGATTCGAGCTAAAATTTTCAATTTAGTTCAACCAATGACCCGGCAACCTGTAAGTAATATGGTTCGTTGTCCGAATCGGGTTTCAAAACATTATATTGGGGTTAGGTCACTCGATTTACACTTGCACGTTTATTATATTTCGTTTTTCCACAGATTGAATGAATCATTAATTAGGCATCCGCATCTCTGTAAATCCTCCTGAAATTTTTTTTTTTTTTTAAATCGCCTCGTTTAATAATAGAATGAGGATCAAATTTCGGAAATCTTCCTCCTTCTTCCAAAGGCTTGATTCCTTTTCAAGCCTTTACAAGAAGACGATGCTTCGTTACTCAATTCCCAAACCTAAAACGAGAAAGGTGACCTTTTTATTTACGTTTCCTTCGAATCTCTTTGTGGGTATTCCAGAAAATTAGTAGATTTCTAGTGTTTACGTTTTCTTTGAATGTTTCATTGTAAGCACTGTTAGATTTTTATCAATGTCCGAGAGATTTAAGTAACAATAGAGACTTTTTTTGAGTTGTCTGAACAGATTGATTTTGGGAATGTGTTCAAAGTTTAAGGACAAAGACACACGAATTCTGAGCTTAATTACAAGTTTACAACTTAACCTTTAAGCGTAAACAAGTCGAGGATTCCATTAACAGAAGCTTCCCTGGGATTGAGGCTTTTGTTAGAGAGGTAAAATATTTTTGAAAACATATAAAATTTAGGTTTTTTTTTTTTCTTACTCAAAATTGGATATTTGATTTAGCTTCAATCTCCAACATTACTTGGAGGGCTGCATAATCTTGTTATTGCTTTGAGCTTCTGAGTCTAGTCCTAAAAGCGACAAGTTTAGAGGAGATTTATTGTTTTATATTTGTTTTTCAGGATCTTGTTAGAAAGAGTACCTTCCTTTACTCAGAAATTTGATAGACAACCTTTAATTACAAGCCTTGTAATCGTAGCATCAGCAATCATTTCGCTATGGCTCTCACGATACGATGGAGCAGCGCCTTGAACTTATATTGTAAAGCCCTTCAAATGGTCTAAGCCTTGCGCCATACTTCAGCGTAAAGCTCCAATATTCTTCAGAAATGGTTTGAGTTTCATATGGTACAATTTGTCTACGCTCTAAAGGTCAGGGAGAGAGCAATGGAGTTAATCTCCACAGGTTAACCTTGTCCTAAATAAACAATTTTTGGCATGGCTTATCGATGTTTTTCTATAACGGGTTTGATTACTTACTTTCTGTTGATTAAAAGCAGATATGGGGCAATCCACAAAGGCTTACCGAGAAGAAGCTGGTGTTTTTGACTATCTATCTAAGATAGGTCATCATGATAATTCACCGAGAAGTTTCCGGAATTAACATCTTCGGTTCGCTCTTATCCAAAACTAACATTCAAGTTAATTAAGGAGCTCTCGTCCCGCTTTTTGCTAAGTCCCAATTTGTGGCAGTCTTTTGCTAAACAAAACGAGTCTCTCCCGGCATAATTTCATCAAATCTTGAAGAATTTGAGTAGATTCATGTACCGAGTTTCTCATTAATTTTGATCAAACCAGGATTATGTATCCACATTGGGAGCTTTACAGGAGCTAAAGAGCGGAAAACACTTGGTTGAAAGCTTGGAATCAAAAGGGCAAGTAAGGGAAGCCATCAGGGTCTTGCGCCGTGCATTGGCCAGAGCGAAGAAGTCGACTCAATCCCGAGATGACATGAAACTGACATTCAATCAAGAGAAGGACCAAGTGACTACAATGATGAACAAGTACGAACGAATAAACAAATCCATGATGCTTCAAGCTGCCTATTCTTCAAGGTGTCAAGATTGTTAAGCTAATTCCCACCAAAAAGGAGAAAGAACTTAACTTTGAATTCTAGTAAGATTCCAAATTTTACCGTTTATATCGTTTTTTTCGGCGCCTGTTTTCTTATCCCAAATACAAATAGAAGTGTGACATAGTAAACATTTTTTTTGTATAGAGGAGAAAAGTTGTGTGCAACCGGATTTTGTTTCACTTACTTCGCTATTTTTATTTCTATCGCCAGTTCGCTAGGTTAAGGTCATGTACGAAGTACAAACACACTGATTTTTTTCTTCCTATGAAATTAAATTAGTACTAGTAATTAGTGTATGATTTATACAAAACTACACCTTGCTTCTATTTTAATTGCAACATTACTGGTTCAACAGAAAACAGTAGAAGTAGTCAAATCAATTTTGGAGCTATAATACAAATCAATTATTAGAAAATGAATTATAAAAGCTATTTGAGTTAAATTAAAACCAAATTTTAATCTCAATAGAATAAATTTTTATTTTTATTTTTTTTAAATTAGTCACTCACATATTTAAATGTTAAAAAATACAAAAAAAAAAAAGATAATTAAGATTTTTAGGGGGAAAACAATAGTACCGTATCCAAGGTTGTTTCGTACTACCACAATTTGATTTTGTACTACCACTGTACACTTCGTACCATTTCAATAGCAAAACAAAAATACGGCCATGTTCTTTGTAAAGCTGTTTTTCTGTACTATCTCCGTAAACTATCCTTAGTGATTGCTTACATGATAGGCCGTAAAATTTTTACGACCCTCTTCAAAAACACACCAATTAGAACCATGATTAAAATTTTATTTGGATTTTGTTTCCCTCTCAGTTCTGACCACCAACGTTTTATACTTTTATCGTCCAAATTTTTTTGACAAAGCATGAATTAATAATTTCTTAACATTGTATATTATATAGTTATAGTTGGTAGTTTATTTTAGGTGCTTTACTATTTTTGTTACTAAAAAACAAATTTCAAATTTTATATTTTCAAAAACTTGAAACTTTTGGGAATCCGATATATATTTTACTTCGGAGACTAGAAACAAGCTTGGTCTACATTTGGGTAATCTTTTCAGGCTCATTCTCCCCAATCGTGTGCAAATGTTAAGAGCACTTAACGTTGAGATAATAAGATTTCCGTCCTTCCATGAATTCCAAAATGATAAAGGTTTTTCTTTTATTCTATGTTAAAGAATGAGTATGATATGGCCACTGAAAAATAGTAACACTAGTAAAAAAACTCCATATAGCCATGACAATTTTCGTGGTTGAGGTCTAAAATTCGTGGCTATACGCTCAAACAGCCACGAATAGTCACAAAAAAAAAACCGTGGCTATAGCCTCGTGGTTTTTTTATTCCGTGACTTATCGTGGCTATATAGCCACAACATAACCACACATGAATTCGTGACTATTTTAGCCACAAAATGGCCACTTATATTTTGGTGACTTCTTAGCCACTATTCTTTCATGGCTGAACCGTGGCAAATATAGCCACATTAATAGCATGACATTTTTGTGGCTAATCCTATATTTGAAACAAAAAAAAAATAAATGCAATTCTAAATACCTGAAATCTGAAATACAAATACAAATCGATTTCCCAATTCCAATTTCAAATCCATACAATACCAAAATAGCAAAAGTCTTAGCAATACAAAACACTTACTAAAGTCTTACAAGTCTTATAAAACATGGATAAGAAAACATAAACTTAAAGACCAAGTGATGCACACAACATATCCAAGTCAGAATTGTTACTTGTTGGAGTAGAAGCAGCAGCATTGGGCATTGTCATGGCAGCAGAAACAGAGGGCATGACAGCAGCAATAGAGGGTTAAGTATCTTTCCTGTTGGAGATTAACCCCTAGGGATTGCATGATTACAACCCACCTTCCTCCAATGCTTCCTGACATACAAATGAAGAAATATAAATATCAGATTCTCATCAACTCTAAAAAACTTGTCGACTCCACAGTATTCAACAAAAATGGAGAATGTAATCCCAAAACTTACTTTAAGATTTCTGAAATCCCAATTGAATTCATAAAGTGCATCTAATTGGTCCCACTGCCATCACAATTTAACAACCATAAGCAAAGAATATATTAGATTCTCAATGGAGACAATAACTTCGATTTTGGAAGTCAAATTCGACAAAACAATATATCTCAGTAAACATACATTCCTTGAAATGAATAGAAATATTCGTCTCCTTTACTAAAACCAAAACATGCAAACAAGAGCATCTCTGAACTATGTCTGCTTATTCGATCAATGGCTGACTTTAGAGATAAAAAAATTTGCTTCATATGTATTCTAGATCAAAAGCAGGCCTCGTTGAGTAATAT
>OVAY01002629.1:0-16288 GCA_900406395.1 Kernera saxatilis | reverse complement strand
TGATATATTTTATGTTCTACATTATATTTACAACTAAATAATTTTTAAATTGTTGTTTTTCATATTCATAAATTTTTATTTTCGAGTTAAATTTAATAAATTATTTTTTTTATAAATTTTAGAAACACCCTTTTTACAAACAAATTGAAATATTAAAAGATTTTTAAATGTTATTTTTCTAACATTAATAAGTTTTATTTTTTATAATGTGATTTCGCGGTTTTAGAGGAAAAATGCGATTTTACATTTTTGGCAGGAAAATATGATTTTGAGGTTTTGACGAGAAAATGCAATTTTGCGGTTTTGGCGGGAAAATGCAATTTTGTTATTGTGGCGGAAAAATGTAATCTTTCTGTTTTGGCGGAAAAATGCGATTTTATGATTTTGGAGGATAAATGAGATTTTGCGGTTTTGGCGGGAAAATGCGATTTGCGGTTTTTGAGGAAAAAATGTGATTTTGCGTTTTTGGCAAAAAATGCGATTTTGCGGTTTTGGAGGAAAAATGTGATTTTACGTTTTTGGTAGAAAATGCGATTTTGCATTTTTGGTAGAAAATACGATTTTGCGGTTTTTGATGAAAAATACGATTTTGCGGTTTTGACGGAAAAATACGATTTTGCGATTTTGGCGGAAAATTACGATTTTTACGGTTTGGTGGAAAATGCAATTTTGCGGTTTTGACGGGAAAATATGATTTTGTTATTTTGTGAGAAAATGTAATTTTATGGTTTTGTCATAAAAATACGGTTTTGCGAATTTGGCAAAACAATTTTATTTTATAGTTTTTGGATAATGTAAATTAAATTTTTTTTTTGTTTTGTTTATGTAAGTATATTTTCGTCCTTTTAAAATTTTAAATTTATAGGATGCATTTAGATGGCTCATCCGGATAAAGATGCACTGATTTCGTTCATCGAGATGAGTTTTGAAAATTGGTCTAACTTTTTAAAACTCATTCAAATGCTCCATCTGGATAATGTTCATTTTTTTATAATAAACGAACATCAGTTTACATCTTCATCCAGATGGTCCATCTGGATGAACAAACGAACATGATGCCCCTGGAAGCCTAATTGATTGATTGACCTTGTTTTTACATCCCTTTAATGATTATCATTAAAAAAAACATAATTCATCTAGTTAATTGCTAACTTAAATAATTGGTAGGTAAATTAAATGATTCTCTAAGTAATGTAATGTAAAGATTGTTAATAACATTGTATTTTAATATTTTATGTTAATTTTCTCTAAGATAAGATTTTATATAGGATTATACGTAATTTATTTTTTTATCAATAGGTTTAATATTAAAATAGTTTGGAAATTCAAACCGGTAATATTGAATCTTATATACATAATATCAAAATGATAAATTCTACCACTTTTTGCTACTAGATTATCAAATTCTCTTGTTTAAAGTGACAGAATGGCAAAAGATCTAGAAATTGGTTCAAAGTTGCTCCATTTACACTTGTTCTTTTAGTGCAATCCAATTCTCTTGTTTCTTCTCAGTGCTTACAAAGTTGGTGTTTCTTCTTCATTCTCAGATCAAACAGGTTTTGGCGAAGCAATGAAATCGAACCGAACCGGTAAAACCGGTCAAATTGATTTTTTTTTTTCACGTGAAAAAAGTAGAGTGACCGTCAAGTCCGTGCCAAACCGTGTTTGTGGGCCCAAATGTTATACAAGTCTCGTTTGGTTGAACGGCCCAACGCAAAAAAACAAACCACGACGTCTCGAGGAACTCGATCGATTCGCGCCTAACGAGGAATCTACTGAACCGGCGAGGATATGACCGGAGAATCATCATCGACGGCGACGATAGCGACGACGGCGTTTATGACGGGAGAGAGAGTTGTGGTGGCGGTCGTGGTTTCTCGTGTTCTCTTCTCTCTCCCTCTATCTCTTATCTCCCATGGCTTCTCCCTCTTCCTCCTCTGCCTCTCCGCCTTCCTCGTCGAGATCCGTGCCGAGAGTTCTCCGATTCTTCTCTCTCGTTTCAGCGCCAGGTGATTTCCCCTTTTTCAATCTCCTCTTGTGACAATGGTTTTTGGAATTTTTCAATATTTCAAATTCTAAAATCCAGATAACTTTAATTCTCCAAAGAGATGATTACAGCTTAGAGTCTGATTAGTTACAAAATTTCCCAATTGAATTGTCATAATTAGAAGAACGAAGCTCTATGAGATTCAAGATCTTGTTGTTATGGAGGAAGTTTATAAAAAATTGGAAAATTTGTCTTTTACAATGTTTCAGACGAGGTGCATCTTCAGGGATATTGCTTGGAGCAGTAACACTTCCCGCTGTTATGATGTCTAAGTTGGTACAGCTTACAAGAGCTATCTCAGTTCAAAAAGCTGAACAAGATGGTACTATTTTCACAGATTTTCATATGTGTTCATGAAACTCTTTGGATTGGCTTATGACTCTGTCTATGTTAGTATTTCATTCATGCTCATGTTGACATTTGATGTTCAGCTTGAGAGCTTTCTTCCCTCTATCTCACAAAACATGCTCTTAACTTCTGTTGTGTAGAGCTTGCGCATGTGACAATGCAGTACTGGGCAGCATCGGCTAGCTGCTGCGCCATACTTATATATCTCTCAGTAATTATGTCGCAAGCGAATAAAGCTGAATCTTCGTCCTCATCCGTTTGGCTTACAAGGGTTAGCTTAACTGGCACAGTTTTGTATGGAGCAGCATGCTTTGTTTCACTTTCAATGATATCACACACTGGTAAGTAAGATCCAGTTTGGGTTTTCTAGTTGTTTTTATTTATTTTATTTGTTCGATTTGTTTCATTGGTGGCCTCTGTTTGTTCTTATCTCGACAGGCTTGAACACGTCATTAAAGATGCTGTGGATGTTATTTCACGGCTTTGCAGCTGTGAAGTTAATTCGACATTTGCTTTGCACCTTCCCTTCATGTGCCTCAATTGGTAATTGCAACGGCTACTTCTATTCACGGCTTGGATTAAGTAGTAGTTTTGGTTGTATGCTTTCAGTATATCCCTCTTGCAAAAGTGTTATTAGAGCCAGTTTAGCAGTCATGAAATGATTTGCTTAAAACTTTACTCTTTTGATTCCACATATTTCTAGTTCACCTTCAACAATTGCCACTTCTACAGGGGAAGCACTTCTCGTGACCAGTGGTCTTGTTCTCTATTTTGGCGACTTTTTGGCATGCACAATTGCAAAGGTTAGGATTCTTTAATTTTCCCAATCTTTGAATCAGTAATTTCATCGCTGTAACTTTGGTATGACGGATGTTACAGATTTTCGAGAAATTGATACCTGTGGATCTTGTCTCAATTAGCTATGGAATAAGGAGAACTGAAACCGGCATAATCGTCCAGGTATGATAATTTTAAAAAAGAAATTAAATGGATAACCTTTACTGTTTTGCTGAGTAACAACTTACATGTCTGCTTCTCAGGGTTTACTGTTGGGCCTTCTACTTTTCCCGATGGTGTTTAGATTCGTTCTGCATATATATGAAAGCTCTTTGAGAAAGAGAGATGTTCGACAAAGAAACTGCAGTGATGCTGCAATATCCATCTTATTCTTTGTTTCACTTCTATTTTTTACGGTCGTGGCTGTTCCTTCTTGGATGCAGTTTGTACACGGTTTCCACCAGCATCCCTTCTTATGGTACTTAATCTCTACTATCAGTTACTTTATCTTGGGTCCTTTCAGCCGTGGATAGTGATCCTTTCTAACCAACTTCCACATACTAATGATTGTATCCAACTTTTGTACTCAGGGTGCTCACATTTGTCTTTTCTGAACCTCTCAAGAGACTTTCATTATGTATCTACTGGGTTCTGTTGATCGTTGTATCTGTCTCGCGGTTTTATAACATCTCGAGGAGTAGCAAGGTTGAGAGAATCTTGCTCCGAAAGTACTACCATCTGATGGCTGTTTTAATGTTCTTGCCGGCACTTGTTTTACAGGTGACTGGTGATCAAAAATTTCTAATTGTTACTATTCAGAAATCGGTATGTGTTAGTCCGCTCCTCTAGTAGCTTCTTATTATTTTCATGTCCTTTCATTCAGCCCAAATTTCTCGATCTAGCATTTGGTGCAGCATTGGCAGTATTTGTTGCTTTGGAGATCATTCGAGTAAGCCGCCTTCTATGTCATATAACTCACCTTCTAGGTTTCATTACTTTCAATGTGCTTATGCAAGATACTCATTTTGCGAACCAGATCTGGAGAATTCAGCCGCTCGGAGACCCTTTACATCAATTCATGACTGCTTTCACGGACCATCGTGACTCAGAGCTTCTGATTGTCAGGTATACCAGAACTGTTTTAGACTATAAATGAAAATACTCAAGTTAAAGTAACCACATTTCCTTTTCCTGTATAACCACTGATTATACAATATCGTAATTTTAGCCACTTCTCACTCTTGCTTGGGTGTGCGCTTCCAATTTGGATGTCTTCTGGGTTCAATGACCGAGCTTTATCCCCGTTTGCCGGAATTCTCAGCCTAGGGATTGGAGATACAATGGTAAGCTTTTTGCTAAAATCTTACTTAACATGCTCAGAAGATGCTAACTTCGAAAACCTCAGTCTCTTCCTAATGTTAAAAAACGATTTGCTTTACAGGCATCGATGGTTGGTCACAAATATGGTGTGTTGAGATGGAGCAAGACAGGAAGTGAGCACATTTTTCTTTTCCTTTTTAAAATCTTGAATCTACTTTCTTTCATCGGTCCGTAATGGTGTTCTCGTTTTTGCGGAACAGAGAAAACAGTTGAAGGAACAGCGGCTGGAATAACATCGGTGATGGCGGTTTGCTTTGTGCTTGTCCCAGTGTTAGCATCAATGGGCTATATACTAAGCCAAGGATGGTGGTCGCTTCTTGTCGCCGTTACAGCCACCGGGATGTTGGAAGCTTACACGGCGCAGTTAGATAACGCCTTTATACCTCTTGTCTTCTACTCACTGCTCTGCTTGTAGTAAGTTTAAGCCTTTTAGTTATTCTTCTTTTAACTCGATGTACATAACAAAAGTATCTTCTTACTACTAACCACATTTCCTCTTGAGCTTTGCCATCTCTCTTAAAGAGGCAAATATATTGTTGTAACAGAATGAGAGAGATACATATCTATATTACTATATAATATATGCTCAATAATTTCCACAGACATATCAAAATCCAAACAGAACATAACCTTCTTCCATAGTTGAGCTCCAAAACTGAATTAACAATGGGACAGAGATTTCTTTACGTATGTGCAACTGTGAATATAAGACCGTTTTCTTTTCTTGTTTGGGTTAAATATTTTATGGGCTTTTTAATATGGGTTTAGACATGTAACAAGCCCACATGGAAATAAAAAATAAAAAGGTTTTGTGCTTTTGATCTTCGTTCTTCTTCTCCAGGTGTTTTCTTCGCTTCTTAGTCTTCTGACTATTCTGCCATGATTGTCTGAGACAACGGGATATTCTCCGACGGTCATACTTTCGTAGCTTCCAAGGTTAGATAACTTGCGCTTCGATATTCTTTTTGAATTTTTTTCAGTTTTGTGTGCACGCAAGTTGTTCGATCTATTGCCAGACTGAGTTGCTACCTAGTTTTTTGTTGTTGAGTATAGCTATTTTTGATCATATACATGAGATTCTTCGTATTTTGGTGTTTCTTTCTCTTTTTGGTTGTTGTAGTTTTCTCGATTTCTGTGTTTCGAGGATTGTTTAGAGAGGCACATCTAACAATCTTTGATGTTAAAAGAAACGCTAATTGGGAGCTTTTGATGTAACTTTTTGTTTCGTAGTTGCATCAATGCCCCAATGTAAGAAGCAAACTGAACAAGGATGAAACTGCATCATGGTTTCATACAGTATGTAGGAAATATTGTGTGCCTGTCCTGTTTCTGTATGTGAATGCTAAAAAATTCATAAAGTTGAATCGAAAAATGATATTTCTTTGGAGGTCGGTTTCTTCTAGTTGTATGTGATAGTTATATAAGTGCATCTATACATGAAGGAACCTTTTAAATCTTAAAATGATAATACATTTTGATTCGTTCTTAACATATAAATCTTAAAAGTGACAATAATGGCTAAAGATCTAAGAGTTTCTTTCTTTTCACTTGTTTTTTCACCTTTTAGCTCAATCCAATTCTCTTGTTATTTCTCAGTGGTTGCAATGTTGGGATTTATTTTGCATTTTCAGATCAAACAGGTTTTGGTAGAAGCAATGACAGTTCTCAAAAGGTACGTCCTAAGGCTGTTCATGTCGATCAAGTACATAACAGCAAACGTAGTGGACAGAAACAGCGGGAGAATTGTGACAACAGCTTCAACCGTAGAGCACGCAATCAAGAACTCACTAGAGTGTGGCCGTACTAGCAATGCCAAGGCAGCGGCTATCGTAGGAGAGGTTTTGGCGATGAGGCTGAAAGTAGAAGGCTTACAAGATGGGCAAGGAAGAGGCATCCACGCCGATGTCAAGAAAGAAATCGAAAAGAAAGGGTTCAAGAGTCGAACCAAGGTATGGGCTGTTATTAACTCCCTAAGGAACAATGGTGTTACACTCATTCTTGATGATTATGATGATGATGATGACAAAGATTATCGTGATCGTTCTTATGAGGGTCATCGGTGAATTCACAAGCTCTTACTTTCTGTGTCATCTTCTCTAGCTGTTGTGGAATCTTAGATTCAGGTCTGCATAACTTGGAAGAGTCAAATCTTTGTGACATATAATGGTGATAAGAGTGTTCAATGAATGAAGTATTTATCAGTTTTTTAGATTGGGTTCGAATCTAATTACATTAGTAACTTGGTTATATTACCCTTTTCAAATCATTTTTGAAATTCTCTCATATACCTAAACAATGTAAGGGGGGGAGGGTTATTGGATAATTGAATTTGGAAGAATTCAAATCAGTTGTTAAATAATAGATTTAAAAGTTTTTTAAAAGATTTTAGTGAATTCTATCCAAATGATACCTGAAAAATTCGGATTTGGTTCTTACATTTTTCACCGAACTTTCTATTAAATTCTTTTCAAATGACATGAATTATAAACACCATATAATATTGAATAACACTAACATTTAATAGAATTAGAAAATCAATAAATTGAATAACACTATAATATAAAAGAATTGATAAAATACCTTGTTGAATAACACACAAATTTGATAGAAATTTAAATTCTATTAAATTCCTCAATTGAATAACATCCCCTTAATTTATTACATGGTTTCTTGAATTGGCTCCATCGTAAAGTGTTTCATTAGCTAATTACAATATGTATTTACGACGAAAAACATTGTTATATATTTTTGGATTTTTATCTAATTATAATAAATCACAAATCAATTCTGAAAAAACTTTCACTCTCTCCTTCTACCACGTGTCTTAAGTCTCAATTTCTCAGTTGTTATATTTTTCTTTACTAAACCATCTATTATTAAATTTTAAAAGAAATTAATCTTCTAAATAAATTAATTTTTATCTTTTGTCGATAATTTATTTCTCCTCAACTGCTCACCTTCTCCACCATTCCATGATTTTTGCAATCTCAACCTCCTTTTCCACTAATATTTGTACGATTTTATTTTGAAAAAATAAGCAATCTTTGATTATCTAAGAAACCATAGGTTCTATCAAATTCCATTTTATCCCAGACCAACCAAGAATATAACGACACATGTATTTTTCTTTCCTACCAAGTGAGTAATAAAAAAAATCAGGAGAAGAAAACCCAAACATAATAGAATTTATATCGGAAAAATCACTTCCCAAATGCTGAAGAAAATTGAATTCAAAAAATACATATAAAAGGTTCTCAACCAGATTTATCATTACGTTGGCTCCGCTATGTCTTTTGTTTCATTTTATTTATCAAACATTCTCTTTGATAATACATATGCGTTTTTCCCGTGCTATAGCACGGACTTAACACTAGTTCTTAATAATTTGTAATTTACCCGAATTAGCTAAATCATATCATATTCAAATATGTTCTTTAAAAACATTCAAATTTCAAATGATTTAGAGAGCGGAACATAAAGGATGAATAAAGAACGATGAGTCATTAAACAAAATTAGAACTTTTGTGTTTCTTTTCTCGTTTGTTAATTAATTAGCAAGTCAACAAATGAAAACAGCTTAACAATGAAGTTTCCTGTGTATTCATAAAAGTTAATTCACAAGTATATTATATTATTTCGTTTCCTTAATGTTAAAAGATTGATCTCCTAAACACATATTAGTTCAATCGGTTCGGTATTTAGAATCACTGACGAGCGGTCCGACCGGTGGGTGTACCGAGCTTTCCTTGCATCCAATTCTGAAGCATTTGCAATGCTGCCTTTGGTTGATCCATCGGAACCATATGTCCTGCATTGTGGACCTACAAAAACGTTTTCCCAATTTCAAGTTAAGTAGGTTTTATCAATGAAAATAGGTTTGGTTTATCGGCTTTGTTTGGTTTACCTTTAGGAAAGTGAGTGAACCGTGGTTCTTCATTAAACCGGCTTCTTTATTGTCTACATGGAATGGAACTGTCGCGGCTGATACAAACTCTTTTTGGCCTGACCATTCCATCTCGTGAACCCACTTCGAGTTTCCTACAAAAACCAAGAAAAGTATATACAATTAAAGGTTTTAAAGGTTAAACCGGTTTAGGGACAAAATAGAACCAAATTAACCAAAAAACCAAACCGAAAAAACCAAAATCTATGAGCTATTCACTGTTTCTAAACCGGACTATAACCTCTTTAACCATAACCTAGACAGATACTATAGTTAGAGCCTTAGGGGTGTCCAATCTTATTTAACCGAACCGAAATCTTTTTCACTAAACCGAACCGAACCGAAGATAAATCGATTAAAAGCTAAGTTTTTTTTTCAAATTCTGAACTCTGAAGGTAGTGACTTGTAAACCCCGGTGGTTATCACATAGACATAGCAATGAAACGTACCGAGCCAATTGCAGATGAGATCGAATTCTCCGGCATAGATAAGCATCTTGATTCCATCTTCGAGCAGAGCTGGAATCCCGACCTCAAGATTCCGCATCCAGTCCATTTGCATCGCGTCGTAGACCGCAGTACTGCAAGACACGAACTCGATATCTCCCACACCTAATGCCTTGCGAACGGATTTCTGGTTCAAGAACTTCTCCATGTTCGAGAAATCATAGCACAAGCTCCCTTCACATTGTTTCCTCACGTCGTAATACTTCAAAAACAGAGAGGCCAAAAAACAGAGGAAATATCTTGTAAGTTACTTCAAGAACAAAGAAGTATAAAGGGATTCATTCAATTCGGGTTTTGACGCTTACGTTTACGTTTCCTGCGATATCCATGATCTTTTGGAAAATGTTGTTGCAGACAACGTAAGAAGAAGCACAAGCTTCACCACCATCAGCGCCTGAAAAACCGCGTAAAAAAAACGGAAAGATCTCATAAAGATCAAAACTTTATAAGGTTTTTATAACGTTGTTTTTGAAAGAAAGAGTTTGAGAGATCTTTACTGCATTCTTTGATGGATTGTTGACAAGTCGCGTAGTTACGGTTGAGGTTATCGTGATCAGACTGTGAGATCAACTTCATGTCTAACGCGTAATCCGCGTAGGCACCATATTGGATTTCCGGGTTAGTTAAACCGTTACCGATCGCAAAACCCTGATGTAAACCGGGTTGGTTTAAGCCAATGTGGTATAAACAAAAAGAGGTGAAACAAAAAGATAAATGTAAAGTTACCTTGAGGTTAATGTGAGTTCCTTCCTTGTTCTTGTTTCCACGGTGAACCCTTGAAGCCAATGCCGGAATGTAATGCCCGGCGTAGGATTCACCGGTAATGTAAAAATCATTCTTCACAAATTGTGGATGCTCTTTGAAAAACGCCTGAGAAGAAAGTGTCATGTGAAGATTCAGATTTATCAAGATATCAAGATTCAAGAACATCTCTTTTCTGAGATTTTTATAAGATGAAACAGAGGAAACTATGGAACTAAACCTGTAAGAAGTCGTAAAGATCATTACTGACACCATCCTCGTCATGTCGGAGATCACTTTCGTCCGATGTGTAACTGAAACCAGTCCCGACCGGTTGGTCCACGTAGATTAGATTCGAGGCCTATAAATATATTAAATTAGAAAAACAAAAAGTGGTTGAGATTATTATTGGTTTCTTGTTGTGAATTTGTATATGAGAAAACGTGTTTTGGTTGACCATTTTTTTGGTTTTCTAACCAACCTTGTCCCAACCGAAATCGTTCCAAGCAAGAGATGAGTTGTTGGAGACAGTGAACGGTCCGTTCTCGTAGAACAGAGCTAGTTCGCTGCTGCAACCGGGTCCACCGGTTAGCCAAATCACCACTGGATCGGCTTTGTTGGTTCTTGACTCGAAGAAGAAGTAGAACAGCCTGTGAAGAAAATGAGCAATAGAAACCCGGATTAGTCGTAATACCGAAGTAAACCAAGACGGTGGTAACTAGTAAACCGAATTACTCCAATCTCTTTCCTTTGGTGGTTTGATACACATTAAGAAAACGTTAATAATAAAAACAATTGAAACCGGAATTGGTTTAATTTTGTGAAGAAATTAAACACTAGGAAACCGGTTCAGTTTGAACCGAATTGTTCCAAGCTATTTGGTGCTTTGATCGGGCATGTGGTTTAGAAGTAAAATAAACCGGTTTTTATTGATGTGACGAAATTGGAAATAGGAAGCATCCCAAAGTGAACCGAATAGGTACCAGACCAAATACTTCCCGGTAGAACGGGTGATAAAAAACCCAAATTAAACCGGATTGTTTAAACCGGTTCAGTTTATGGTTTATCGGTTACAGCAAAATTGGAAGTTACCTCGCTGCTTTTGAATTAGGAAGTTTGTAGTAACCAGCATGGTGACCGAAATCTTGAACCGAAGGTGAACCGGAGGAGTCACGACGGTCAATCGCCGCCGGCAAATCAAATTCTCTCTCGACGAGTCTCGGAGCCTCAGAACCGTCTTCAGGGATTACATTGACGTCACTTTTAGGCATCAGATTGAATCCTTTGATTAGCCTCTCCGCCGTGAGAGTCGGCAAACTCGCCGACGAAGAGAATGATAAAGGGTCATTATTGATAGATTTAGAATTCGAGGGTGAAAAATGAGAGAAAATGAAAATACTGAGGAGAAATGTGAGAAAAGATGTTCTGGAGTCCATTTTTTTTTGGGGAGATTTTTTTGTTTTGTTCTCTGAGAGAGAATTGGGTTTTATGGGATCGAAGAGACGAAGATGTGTATTTATAGAGTTGGTTTGTTCGTCTACTAGATACATACATCCCTCGATCAAAGTGAATTAAAAAATGATATTATAATTTCACAAAAGTAATTTTTTTTAATTATATTTTGCTTACGAAAATTGCCAATTTTTATACTTTATTTGTTTTCCACCTCGAAAAAGGTTATGGTTGCTAGAATCAATGAAAAACAACTTCACATTTTTTTCAACTCTTAAATCTTAATACAACTATTAGTGAAACATTAAAAAAAAATAGAGCATTTTAATATTATGTGGAGATTTAAAGATCGATTTATTCAATTAAATATTTGAAATGATATAGTTAAAATCCAGTTATAACCAATAACACTGGATTTTAAAATTCAGTCATAAGTCTTTTTTTTTTCTAAATTTTAAAATCCAGTGTTATTGGTTATAATATATGTACATGTTTCTTAAAATCTAAAATTATTGAAATAGTGATTTGAAAAAATCTACTATTATTGAAAATATTTTAAAAATTTATTTTAATGACTCGGGATTTGTTTTAAATGAATATTTTAGTTAAAAATACAGATATCCAAATTACATAATTTCAACTGATATTTTGAAAGATTTTAATAACAAATTATATATTTAAATGATAAAAAATTAACCCTTATTCATCTAAAAATTCTACCAAATTCCAAATCCATCTTTTGGTTGAATCCACCGAATACACTCCTTTTAATTTGCAGCCATTCTTCTCTTAGGATTTCTTTTTATAGTTTCATGCTGTGATAAACCCCACTTGCTCCTTCGAGAAGAAACTGAATATGATTGCGCTTGTTTAAAAATTCAGACACCAAAATTAAATTAAGATGGATACACATACCTACCGAAATATTAGAATCTTTAATTTTGTATACATAAATTTTCGCGATTGCAATTAATTCGTTTAGAAAAAGACAAAGACAGTGTATAATTGTGTGAACGCTAGCTATTTCGTTTGCTTTTGCTTACTGTCTGTCCAAATCCTTGCTTTAATTTAAATCTTGCGTATACATTGTGTTGTCATAAAAGAATCACTTAGACATGGACAAATCAATGAGTGTCTTTTCTTATTTGTTTTTTTTGTTTAACTTCATAAAACTTTATTAACCTTGATCCCAAAAAAAAACTTTATTAACTTATCAAAGCCATTCTTTCCGGACTTGTACAAATCAACGCTCTAAGTCACAACGGATTTAATTTTTAGGACTTGTACAAATTAACTTATCATTGTCCGTTGTCGCTTAAGAAATCACATCCGACAACCGACAATGAACCAACTTTTAAAACCATAATGGAAATGTCTCTTATTCAAATCATGATTCAACAAAAACAATTAAACATATGGAATTTTAAAAATATATATAATGGTACTGTCACCGAAATGTAGTAACAACCATCTTGTAATATCTCTTCTTTTTTGTTGCATTTTTTTGTTGCTGATATTTTTTTATGAAGTTATCTTTTGAAAAAAAAACCGTCATAAAATTTTATTTGTGTCATTCTAATGTTATCAGATATCCTCGAAAACCGTCATGATGTCCAAAAACAAAATGTGCGAAATAAATATCTTTCGTGATATTCAAACAAACTACATGCATACATATGTTCAAATACTGAATAATAACTAGTTAGTATCAATTAGTAATATCAAGGACACTTGTGCTAGTTCTTCTTGAAGTCTTGTTCATCCTTTCTTCTACATGGGGATGGATCTTCACGAATCATACCATGTGAAATATGTATTCACAAACTTGATGATTATAATATGTAGTTTTATGGTTAAGGATCACTGAAGACGGACCATGAATGTCGGAGAAGCGAGACACTCGTCCGAGACTTGTCAAAAGTTATATTTTCCTCACATTCAAGGTTTTCTCTATAGCTACCTTACTCGTCACGTTACAAATAGAAAAAATAATAAGATAGATAATTTTTTTTTTTCGGTAAACAATAAGATAGATAATTAGCAACAACATTTGCAATGTAGCTATCAGTTTCTTGACTTGGAAACCAACAAAATACCGGAATAGTCAATAGACTATAGTCACTAGCTATTCTAATATCAAACCCGATCTTTTTGTTTATTTTTGTCCATAACTTTTTTTTTCTAATCTATAAATCAGAAAACAATGATGTCATATTATTCCAGTGAAACAGTGTACATAATGCCTATATATAGTTAAATAAATAGATTCTTTGTTTTTCATTTTTAAGAAAAGAAATTAGGAAACCTCAGTCGGTATCACAGTCTCATGATTTGTTGCGTGCAAGGCATTAAAACTTCTCAAAGTTTCCAACCAAGCCTTCTCTTTTATAACTGAGAGTCTGAGATAAACCCGAATTTGTAAACGGAAAAAGTAATAAATGCATTACGAAATTCCTTAAAATTTAAGGCCTCGACATTGTAACCAGTATTTATTTCTGCCCGATCGATATTCATTCTTTTCAACAATCTTAGGTCACACAAAACTGAAATTGAATAAGATGATGTAAACACTTATCCCCATATAATATATGCGTCTTGTGTACCCTTGTTGACCGACCCAACTGTTGCTTCACTCGTGGTTTTTCATACCATCCTGATAATATCTTAATATATCTAGTAATTAAAAGCTTATGAGTGAAGACTCATGATTTATAAAATACTACTTAGTCCGTTATATAAATATACTAATGTTTAAGTTTTTTTTACATATATATAAAGTTGTTTTTAATTATCTATTATACTATATATATTTTTGTCGTTGTCCAAATAATTATCAAGTTTGATTCAAAAGGATAATTTTGGAATCGTTTTATAAAGATACATCAAAACTATTAAAAAAAACTTTTGTTTGAATAAAGAGTAAATGCATTTTTCAGTTCCGAACAGGAAAGTAATTTTATCACCAATTAGTGGAATTTGGAACACTGGAAAGTCATTTGATTGACCATAATGTGAAAACGAAGGCACTAATAATTTTCTAGAACTAGTTTCTTCTGACAATAACTAGTATCTGAATTTTAAGAATAAACGCCAAGTTGACAGTTCCGAACGTATTTCGGTAATCTATTTGTTTTTTAATATTTTATATTCGTTATAACGCCTTTGCTTTTGTTTATTATTTTCTTTAACATCATTATAACGCCTTTGCTTTATGCGCAATTTGTGCTACTAGATTTTAAAATTTAGAACACAACAGAAACATGACACTTCGTTGAGGAAATGCCGTCTTCTACAAGTTGAAGATACACAATTGCGTATGTACATACACACATTCTACGCAACTATGCATTTATGTGCACATTGATCAATATGTGCGGGCATATACACTTTTAGATATAGGAAAAAACTTTACCAACAAATAAATTTAAATTTTACAATTACTATATATATGTTTGGAAATGTTACGGATTCGCCGGGCGGTTGATGGAGGGTGTGTTCGTCGGAAAATATCGGATACTTTTTTTTTTGTTTAACCATGAGAGTTCTAGATCTTTGGTCCATAATCTGAATAACCTTCCGTACCAAAGGGTTTTAAACATGTGATACAAGAGAACCAACCCCTTGTATATTACCACTAGGTCACCATTTCTTTGATAAAAATATCGGATGTTGGTGCTAATGGAGAGCATTCAACCGTTAGAGAATAAAGTAGACCGCGTATTTTTGTTTACCAGGAGTCCACCCTAGGTAAGGTCACCATGGTGATTTTTGGTGAAGGTGTGCTCATACGTAGGTTTGGGGTCAGATTGATACGACACATTCGAGTGCTTTTATCTACTTTACTTGTCGTTTATGATAGTTGGTTAACAAAGAAAGTCACATACACATTGGACCTACAACGTATCGCATTTGGTGCTTTATGCTTCTTTTTATCTTCCTAGTGACTGCAAGATAGTTGCCACTATTAGAGTCCTAAGCAAATCTACAAACTCATGTGTTTCTAAGCCCATGTGATTAGGTATTCTAGCAAGTGGTTCACATATATATGTTTTATGAGACATTGATCATGATCTATGATTTATTGGAAGGATCTCGCTTAATTTTAGTTGTCACAAGTATGTTTTTTTACCTGTTAGCCGATTGCATACACTACCACGTGACAAAGAGACCAAGTAATATCTGAGTTTTACCAATCAAACTATTCGAATCTTTGTATGGCCGAGTTCATATATCTTTAGAGTTGGCGTAAGAAACAAAAGATTTAGCTAAGTAAACGAGGTTAAGAGATTCGCCTAATCTAAAGTATATATACGTGATTTTAAAAGATTCGTTTAAACTTAAAGTAACACGTGGCTTTAAGAGATTCGCCTAAACCTAAAGTACATATTTAACCTAAACAATTACAAAAACAATATTTTTTTTGTTTTGGTGGTTAAAAATAAACTATATTGTTTTTTTTATCTTTAGTTTTTTTTTACAAAGACATCATTTAGGTTTTTTCCCAATTGAATTTACATTTCTATGGCTATAATTGATGACCACTTTTAAGGAAAATNCTATGGCTATAATTGATGACCACTTTTAAGGAAAATAATGATGAGGAATCTCATGTTCCTCAAATATTTTACCATTTACAAGTAATTTTTGTTCATTGTGGGTCCTATACTATTTTCTAATATTCCCATTTTTTTGAGGAATTATAGAAAAAAAATGTTCCTCCCACAATTTTGAAGAGAAACAATAAATAAATTCGTTTTTTATTATTAAATAATTTTAAAAATAGTTGTTATGATAAGATTTGCATTACTATATATAATAACTTTAGTATTTTTATTATATAATCATCAAAAATTATTTTAGAGAAATAATTTTATGTTAAATTAATGTTGTGGTTTTATTTTAAACTCATATTGATAGTTATATAAATTTAGTATTTTTTTTAAAAATAAATCATATTAAAATAAAATTTAAAATGATGTATTTAAATTACTAATATAATTAATTAAATTTACATAAGATTTATAAATTAAATTCATACATTGCCTTTAAATTAAACCTAAATTAATTTTAATATTTTTATTATTTAAATGTGGT
>OVAY01002628.1:0-16295 GCA_900406395.1 Kernera saxatilis | reverse complement strand
AGTGGATTGGCCCATATCCCTTATATATTACTCAAGGTCTCTCCCAACTTCATATGTGGGAAATTCTTCACATAACTATTCAGTTGTGCGTACATGTCTTGTAATGAGACGATCTTGAACTGCGTCTTTAACACTATGGTAATCAGCTTCAATGTGCTTCGTCCAATTCTGGATTTGCTGCAATGTGTAGAGCGGATTGACTATCACAAAACATCTCCGTTGGTTCATTGTGTACAACTCTTGGATCTGCCATGGCTCTATACTCCGCTTCAGCCAAAGAGTGTGACACGGTGTCTTGTTTCTTTGTCTTCCACGAGACAGGTGATCGTCCAAGCAGCACGAAATATGCAGATAATGATCTTCTTGTGAGTGGACGTGAAGCCCAATCGGAGTCATAGAAAGAGCGTACCTTCAGATCACTAATTGCATTTATCATTATACCTTGACCAGGACAGCCTTTTAAATAACGAAGCACCCTTACTACAGCATCCCAATGTGCATTTCTTGGTTCATGCATTACTTGTGAAAGAGCATGAACTGAGTAGCACAATTCCGGGTGCGTTATAGTAAGATATACCAAACGACCCACAAATCTTCAAAACCGAGCTTGATCCTTGTAAAGTGGTCTCTTATCCTAGAGCAATTTATGATTTTGCTCGATCGGAGTCGACACCGGTTTACACCCAAGAAATCATGCTTCTGCGATGATGTCTAGTGCATATTTCCTTTGTGTGAGAAACATGCCCGATGGTCCTCTAGCAATTTCTGTTCCAAAGACTTGAGCTTTCCAAGATCCTTCATTTTGAAACATTCACTTAGATATGCCTTAAACTTCATCATCATACTTAGATCGTTTCCCGCAACAACCAAGTCATCAACATAAATAAGTACACGCAAGCTTTTCTCCCCCTTGATGTACGTGAATAGCGAGTAATCGGCATATGATTGCACAACTTTGAACTTCTTAAGTGCTTTCGTTAATTTAGCAAACCAACATCTTCCATACAACGACTTTATTAGGCGACACACTTTGGGATGGATCGTCTAAGTGAAACCCTGGAGGCAATTTCATGTAAACTCCCACCATGAAAGAAGGCGTTATGCACATCTATATGGCGCATTTCCCAAATTTTGGCAACCGCAACTTCCAATAATGTCCGTACTGCTACTGGTGCAAAGGTTTCTTCATAATCCTCCCATTCCACCTAATGATTGCCAAGACATACTACTCTAGCTTTGTACCTTTCAACAATGCCATCGGCATTGAATTTAATTTTGTAGACCCATTTGCGCCTTTTTTCCGGGTGGTAAAGTCTCCAAATCCCATGTTTTATTCAACTCCAACCAAATATTCATTCCATACTCTTAAATGGTTACATATTCTAGTATAAAGGTTGCTAGATTATCGAAAGAGATTCCAAAGTGTGACAAGAATGTGAAGTCGTTGATTCTATTCCGATTTCTATTTCCATTTATCTACTTCGGTTTAAGTTGGTTTAAGTTTGTTATTTCCTTTTTCCTAACCAGTATGTTGGTTTGTACCAAAAACCCTATTTCAGAAATCAATCAAACATTTCATCATCTTCTCCTCACTCTCTCTCTCTCTTACTCTCATTCTCTCGCCGAATACATCATCATCTAAGGGAATACAGTTCATCGAGGTGAGTTTTCTTTCTAAACCCACTCATCTTCTTGGCTTATTCACCCCCTTACTTCGGATTCGCGGTGAATCTCTGGTTCGGGAAATCTTATCTCTATATCTCCGGTCTCACAAAGCTGTCACAGACGAGCAAAAACACGATGGAATTGCATAGCACTCCGAAGAGTTCGACTATAAAGATCGCACAAGATGTAGTGACTTTGACAAATACCCCAAAATCCCCGACTTCACATTAATGGAAATGTTCTCTCTTCTAAGGAAAAAGAGAAAGAGAAGAATAGTCTCTCCTGGCCCCGGTTGAGGTTGTTAGCCGACGAAGCAATTGTCAGAAACAGGTTTTGGTATGAGGTGGTCAACGAGCCTCGATACTTATGCCTGGGAGAGAAACACGGCTAGGGTTTTTTTGTCTGGTTTTTCTACTATAAAGAATATCATAGCTAAAAACCATTTTTTGTTATTTGATGAATTTTATTACGGTTTTATGTTATAGAACCTAATTTCTCTTATTTTCTTAGAGTAATAAATTATTTTCAGATTTATTAGCTTTCTAAATTTGATATTAAATCCTATTCAACTCTAATTTCTTGGTCAGATATCTCTCTAATTCTATTCAACTCTAATTTTTTTGGTCATATCTCTCTTTCTCAATCCATAATTTCTCATATTCTCTCCTACACCTTACCTTTTGTGGACACTCTCTCATGTGTATATAAACACATAGTTTGTTCATGTTTTATTCAATCTCCCAACAACAAATATATCTTCGCATTTCCTCCCGATCCTTTTTTTCAAATTCTCTATATTTTTCGTTAGTCTTTCAGTGAAGGTTATGGTTTTGTACAAATTCTTTCAAACTATTTAACCATTAAATTAATCCATTTTCGTTTTCGTTTCCTGAATTTTAATATTGATTTTTCATTTCGATTTTGATTGTTTTCATTAAAATTAAATTTCACCTTAAATTTCTTATCACACAGATTCTAGAAAACTTTCTCGTGTGCTCTTGATTTGTGTGATATTTTAGGTGGTTACAGATAAGACTAAAACAAAAAGAGATTTGAGTTTGTTGTCTTCTTTGCTTGAAATTTTATTTGGTTTGTCATCTTTTTTTGAGATATTTACTTGTGGCACAAATTAATGTATATATATATATTTTAAGATTGCAAACTTGTTTCTTCGCTATCTTTTGATATATTGTTCTGAAATCTATAATGTATAGCGGTTTGAAAGTTTTTGTACCATTGTTTCAATATATGCATTTTTTTAAAAATTGTCTTTATCTTTAACTTTTTTCGATTTTTATCAAAATCGTATTTTCGTTTCATTTAATAACCCATAAATTAGGTCATTTGCAGCGCGCAGGTGTATAAGTTGACGAAGACAGAGTGAATTATTATTAACAATAATAATAGTTTGATAGATGGATATGGAATGATTAATGAGTTTTCCATTATTGGCTTCTTCATGTATAATTTTCTTTGTTCGCTGGACAAAAATGCAACACGTTCCATCTAGAAAACAGAGAGTGTAACATGAAGAGACTAATAGTGGGGAACTTATCCTTCATTCGAAGGATGAAACATTACAACACATTACAAAAAAAATTATCTAATGATGATTTTTTTAAACCACATGCATGCAAGAAAACTCAGGAAAATCAATCGACATTTATGAACCTGATTCTATTAAAAGATTTAACCTAGACGAAGAAGAAATGTATTTGGATTACCAATAAATCATAGTATATAATGTGATCAGTATTGATTTGTGTTGTTAGTTTCAATGTAAATATATATAGTTAATATTTTCTTTTCCATGTTTACACAATAACTATGCGTATAAAGTTTTGCGACAAAAAGATGCAAAATCTTGCATAAGTAAAGTTAATGAATTTAAATTTCTTTCAATGATTTTGAGTCATGTGGTAATTTGAAAAATTATAAGCAAAATGCTGATCTTACCTAATAAAATATATGTATTCAACTTCCTTTATATAATTTTGAGTCATAAAATACGTTCAAAATATATCTGCAAGAAGTGGTCAGAACAGTAAGTGTTTAACCTGGGATTGATCAGATTGTCTCTTTTCCATAAACGATCGTCTTAAATCATGGATCTCTTCCTTCAAGAGATGTAAGGGCGAGAAGTCTTGAAGCTTATACTCATATATAAGCCGTATTGCAGATATATATTGTCGCCTACCAACGAGCTTTACAACAAGATCTGCAAAAATATAACTTTACCGCGTCAGAACATTATAGAACAATGTGTGTTTTTGTAAATATTGGCTACAAAAGTAAACCTGAGATCATCACAGAGCTGAAACCAAACGAGGGAAAGAGTATTGGTGCCTCTTTGAAATGACAAATAGACAACGCAAGTTGAGTAGTCTCTTCTTGATTGATGATCAGTTTCTTTAATCCAAATGCCACAATGAAGTGCATAAAAGCGAAAGACTCAAGAGCTAGAGCTGATGATGATCTTGGAGGAGTTTCAATTCTTATCTTTCTTTTCCACATCATTGCCAGCTATTGGGCCCTGAGCTGAAGTTGAGGCTCATTCGATCGCCCAAGTGTTGTCAGTGCCTCTAAAAAGTTAACAAGATTGTTCACTACTGACTCACTTAAACACACTTCTTCTCTCTGAAGAGAACCAAGAATCTCTCCTTGCACTAGATCAAGAACGAATTATGATGGATTGTTTAAGATTCGAAGCATATAGGACAAGTCCTTCTTCCATTCCAACGTTTTCTTATTCCACTCAGGGATTGTTTTCTTCATCTGGTCATGCACGTGTTAAGCAAACGAACACTTTATTGTTTATCAAGAAGGAACTACACTCAATCAAGCCTAGGTTAAGTCTCTAGAGACATCCTCTCTAGATCCTCACCACCATTAACAAACCATATGTTTGTTAAGAACTCACCAATACATGCATAAGCCTCTCTATTACTCCACTACTACTATTTATACTACTCTTCTCTCTTGTTACAACTCATAACCAACTCTTATCAAATGCCTTCTCAGCCATACTTCTACAAGTCACCTCCTCTCCATAACCTATCAGCACGACACGGATTTCAATAGCTAGTTCCTCGATCTCCTTTTGGAATTCTTCAAACTCTTTCATTGTCAAGTCAGTGTCATCTTCGTTTGGTTTTCTTCTCTCGCCTTCCAACTTCAGTTGCTTTAAGAATCCCATGATGACCTCTTCTTAGTATTGACTTCACCCATGTCTAAATCCTTTTTAAGGTTTCTTCGGTGATTTGTAGATTCTGTCTTTTGGACTGATCAGTTTCTCTTAGCTTGTCTTCAAAGTCTAGTTTTTCTCAACTGCAAACAAATGTCTTCAACACCAAGGCAGGTATTGAATTAAACCTGCAAACGCAATTCATGAAATCACAAGTAATCAAAATTAAACGATCAAATGGTGAGAAACTAATTAAGCCCTAGAATACGGAAAAAGAAACCATCACACTTCAAGAAGAACCAACTCAGGAGGTGCTTATAAAGACTTAGGATAATAACTTCATAACCCAAATAGTGACTAAGGTCGATCGAGAAAAAGCCACATACAATGGGATATGACAACCTAGGTCTCAAAGCGTAAATTAGCTTCACAAAAAGGTTCTTATATAGCAAAATGTTTTTTTTTTTGTTTTGAAATAAAAGATATCAAAAAGATTTTGATTGCTATGAGAATATCTTCTAATTAATTACTCTATTCAATTATTTTCCAATGACAGTTTTACCTCTTTTTCATCTAATTCTATTAAAGAGGTGTATTCAACCAAGCATTTGAAATGATTTGTACTAAAATAAGAAATCTTTAGTGTTGTTCAATCATAAATTTTAAAAAATTTATGAAATCTATTAAACTAGGTATTTGTAAAAGTACCTCCAAATCCATTGGAAATATTTTAAAATATTAAATTTTTAATGACTTTAAATATTTTAAACTTATGCTGACATTTCCAGAAGGCTAAGAATTTTGTCGAAAAACCACCTCAACACACGCGGATACAAAATAATTATATTTTTTTAAATTCAATTATAAATTTATCAAGCTTACATTTTCGCCCAAAATTTTACTGACACCATTTTACTTATTCCTAAATAAATCTTCATTCCTTGTCATTTACCAAGTTAGCTCAAAAATATATCCCTAAATACATATTTTCGTGCAAGTTTTTTCTTCTTGTTGTGTATTACTTTTCCGTGCATATGGTAATAGTTGTAGTGATAACTCTTTTGGTTTAACTACAAAAGTGTTTGGTCGGTTTTAAGTATATTCAATCTTCTATATTTAAAGCTGAGCCTATGAATGTGTTGGTCGATGTGGGTGTCATTAGTTCAAAGTATCCAACACTTAGTAGAGACACCAAATTTGATTTACCATGTGTTTTGGCTTAATCATTGATATATTGACTTGATTATGACTTAGGATATAAAATTTAATACACTAAACATACATCCAAATGTCAAGCTATACACATAAATTAGTATCATCTTCTTAGTAGCAGAACAATCAATCACCACAAACCAAGATCAAAAGATGGCGCATCTTTCTCCACACCATCACTCCTCTGATTTCCCGGATTCGGTATAACCGTTGCATCTTCTTTCTTATTCGCCTCTGACCTCTGTTTCGACAATAACAATGTCGCCTGCGCTTCCATGGCATCAAAGTCTAATGTCGCGTAGAATGCATCATCATCATCGTCACCATCATCATTGTACTGTAATGCACCCGCATTGCTTCTCACGCCTTCATGGCTTTCCTTCTCCATGGCTTGTGCATGAGCTTCAAACTTGTTTTCTAAGTTAATCACAGGGACATTCCCAGAGTTGCATATGCTGAATTTCCTTTTCCGGCTCTCTCCTGAGATTTGTGCTCCTAAAAAGTCTCTTGTAGCCATTGGATCCTTGTTTGACTCAGAGTTTGTTGTCTGTGGGGTTCGAAGAGAAGACAATGATTTATCTGAGTCGCTTCTACTCTCATTTATCGTCTTCAAGGGTCCAGAAGAATAGGGACTCGGACTTGACGCCGCAAAATCACGAAATCTCGCAGGTAATGGTGATTGACTGAGAAGAGAACGTCTGTGGAAACCATACCATACCTTATTAGTAAGGTCATACACCATTTTACTCGCAATAGAAGAAAGATATGTTTGAGTCTATATATACCTGTAAATAGCCATCATGTCAGCTTTACCAGAATCAGCTTGAGTATTTGCTGTAGGCATCGTCCCGTCATCTATAAAACTATCTTCAAATGAATCGCCGGTCACATCTACATTCTCATCAGGCGACATTTCTGTTTCTGAAGAGACCCTGATCAAAGTAGAGAGGTTTGAAGCAACTAAACATTAACTCTGTATTTAGGAAAAAAACTACTATTGTTATGTTGTCTATATCATTGTTTTGTGGAAGTAAGAAAGACCATAAGAGTTGATTTTTAGAGTAGAAAAGAACTTACTCAGCTTCCGCGTCAATGAAGACTCGGGCATCATTATCCACGCTCATCTTCTTCTTACCTTCAAACACAGAGCAACCAAGCAGCAATCACTCAAAACAGGTCAATGTGAAAAGTGTTTCAACTCTTTCAGCACATCAAGACTTTTAATTGTAGTACAAGGAACCACAGAATCAGTTACCTCTAATGTGCTTTTCACTGCGAGAACGAGATCTGATATGGTCTGCCTTTGCAATACCAGGATTATTCTCTTTGACAGCACTCGAGCAATCTCCAAGTCTACGTAGTCTCTTCAACTTGCGAGGCTGTCGAAGAGTTTCTGACTTTTCTCCGGAACTCACCCGCCAATCTTTGCTAGCGCTGCTATTTGTGTTTGTGAGATTGGCCAAGGGAGTTCTCCACTCCTCAGGAATGGGAGAAACATCCAAACATTCTGTTCCGTGGGCCAAACCTTCCTCCTTCTGAGGAGTTCTGAATTCATTGGTCGTAGAAGTAATGTGATCATCGCTGCATTTATGTTGAACCTTTGCCTCAGGGCTAGAAGGCTCTTCTGCCAATTCATTACTGAATCTTATGGGGGAAGCAAGCTTAGGAAGATCAAGGTCGTCTTCTCTGTTCGCTTCTTCTGCAACTCCTGCAACGTTAAGGATATTATCAGAACATAATAAGTTCTTAGGGTTAGGTAGTTCCCTTGTAAAAACATATGCGAACATCTGATACACACTAAAGTAGATATCCTATTCATTTGTTCTTATCTACTTATATCTCCAGCTCTAACACGTACTAAATGTTCAAGAGATAACACTAACCTTGGTCATATACAGGTGAATCTGGAACAACGCCACTCTTGATGAAGTTAGTGAGCCTTGGACTAAGCTCTAAGTCCTCATAATCGTCTTCATCTGATGATACCATGATTTCTCCAACACAATTGGCTACATCTCCTTTACCTACACCGGCGGACTGCCTTTTCACAAGGCTTTGAGCCTCTATTGTCTCGTTGGCACCGTCTGGCGAGAATCCTTGCTTAAACATGCATGGAATATTATCTTCCTGATGTTTTGGGGGAGTATCTATCTGAACAAAGTCAATCTGGGATCTTTTCGGGCAAGAATGGTGTACATTAGAAGAGAATGAAAGAGGAACCGGCATTACGAAGACATTCCCTAGAGTATCAACGGATGCACATTTTGAACTAAAAAGATAATGATGTGTGGGTGAAGATTTCTCGAAATCTTTCTCTGTAGTCTCTAAGGTGCTTGTGGGAGATTCAACAACTTGCTTTGCCTTTCTCTGTGATCCGTTGACTTCCAAATCACCGAAAGAGCGTAAATCTGCACATTAATACAATATAATGGATGTGTTTCAACACTACGTGGAAAGGCCTGATGTTCAGAAGTATGAAATGCAGAAGACACATGAAAATTAGCACTTAGTAATTTTTTGACGCATCCTGAAGTGGAGATAGAAATAACAACTCAATAATACGACAAGATATAGCTTATGTAATAACATATGCAAACATCTGATCAGATATATTTCAATAAGTTTGGAACTTTCTACAATTTCATACTGCAGCTTCACGCGTTAGAGTGCTGTTATTAGTCCCACATTGACAAGACCATATAAGTAATTTGATTGAAGTATATAAACATCTACATCCTATGGATTAGTGACAGTTTCATTTGGGTTTGTGAGAAGTGACATAGAGCTCTATAGAATATGTTCATACTATAACCAAGGTCATTTAGATAAACACTACCTAAAAAGAGCAGAGAGTACATCCCAAAATAGGCTCTTTCGTCATTGTTGTCGTATCTATTGATTAATAGCTTATAAGCCTATACACCTCCTACTAGATAGTTTTAAGAGTAAATTATATCCATGCGACTGTTAGAATTAGTACTTCGTCAAGTAGAGTGAGACTATTTACCTTTCGGATCATCACCAATCCTCAGACCTGTGTCAAACTCATCTCTATCGCCCAGAGGAGCTCCAAACTATTAGAGCAAATGAATCCACGTAAGTGAAACTGAACACACAGAAAGCAAGGAACGACCAAATTTTACACAAGGATTATGAGCCAGACCTCACTCAAGAAACTTTTACTTTGCTCTGAAAAAGTTGTCTCTTGCAAATGCTGCATAGCGTCAATTAACATGCCTGTTTGACGCGAATGCATTACTTTGTGCACTTTAGATGGCATTGTCTGGAAGTGGGGGAATGCAATCAAGGACACTCTCCACTTTTCCTCATTGGGTTCGTAATACTTGGCGAGCATATCCGTCTCTGCAGGTGTAAGCTTTTTCTGGAAAGCTGGACTCTCAGTGGCAGGCTCATCTTGAAGTTTCTTTCCACGTGGAATGAATTGCTCGATTAAAAACTTAACATGCTGAACTTCTGGTTTATAAACATGGGGAATCTATAATAACACATGACAGGGGTATATGACGTTAAAAGAAGTTGAAAACAAAATTTAATTAAGAAAGAGTTTTTCAAAGCTCTTACCATCCTTGGACTAGGATGAAAATTAAAACTATTCATTCCTCCATTCCTCATGTGTTTTTTAATGGCCCGGCCATTTGCTATCTTTCGCATATAGCTGTTCTTTTCAGACCCTTCACAAGCAAGAACTAGTAAAGGCTAGTCAAGGAATGGCATAGTTGATTTCCAATGTAAAAGTGGCGCTGCAAAGATATGTAATGGAAGGATCAACAAGAATTGCACAAATAAAGTGAGCTAAAGGATATCAACTCGACCATTATTTTTCCTTCCGGTTCTTCCCATGCGTTGAATCATCCTCAGAGGGGATACATTAGCATCAAAACATATAACTAGGTCGACTTCCATGATGTCCAAGCCTTCTTCGCCAATAGATGTTGCAACTATTACATTGAACCCACCAGCTCTAAATTTCTGTTGGAAAAATGAGTATATCATGCAAGAGATGGTTTCCTATAAAAAAACGAATCAAAGTAAAAAATTTCATAAAATCAGATATAAGGGAAACTAACGTTACCTCCAAAACAGCCTGCTGAACTTTTTGTGACTGCCCTTTCAGTGTCTTACCTGCGAGAAACATTCATTGTAGCAATTATAAATGATACTTCTGTGTAAGTGAAAATTTCAGATGTAAACATCAGAGTAACAAACCTGAACTTTGACCAATAAACTCAGTTGCTTTTACCACATCTCCAATATTACTTAATGCGTCCATTATGTCTCTGAAGATAAATGTAATCAGGTGAGTGCAAAAGAAGAATTGATGGGCGAGTAAAATAGGGAACACAAACAACAATTATACAGACCTAACGCTTCCTCTGAAATTTGAGAAAATAATGACCCGTGATGTACTCGGATCTTTCACTTCTGCAGCCATAGAATAAGATCGTATCAATGTTCAATTGTAGGTAAACAGCTGAGAACCAACATCAACTCCAGATCAAACTTTAAAAAGAAAACTTACTGAAATGATCAACTAGTATCTCTAACATCTTCGACAATTTTGGGCTTGGTGCTCCGTTCGACAACCTTTGCTGCATCAGAAGCTTCGTCTTCCTAATATCTTCATTCTTACTCATCAACCTAGCAAATAGCCTGCAATGGGTGATTGTCTTAGAGCAACTTATTTGACAATGCCCAGTGAAATGATATCAGGCACCCCATAAAACCAGTTCAACAGCAGAAACTAAGAGCATACCCTTGCTGCAATTTCTCTTCTAGCATCTCATATGCTGGCCTTATTCCATGACTAGAAAGGAGCTTGCGAATGTGATAAAGAGTGATAAGAGCTGAAAAGCAAGATTCTACATCTCCATGACTAATATGGGGAATGCCTGGTAGAGGTGCTTCACGAAACTTATCCCTTGCCATAAGTATTTCGTGTGGACTTAACTGTCAAACATGAGTTGACGTTTGCGTGGATAAGACAATGTGAGCAAGGACGCTAGTGGTAAAAAAAAAAGATATAAGGATCGAGGCACATACAGTTTGATAATCCCTGCTTAGAGTAACCCCAAATTTTTTAAGCCTGGCTGCATATGGACGTATAACATCTAACAGACGTTTTGATACCTCATCTGCATCTTGGCCCAAGGGAACCTGCTCTGCCAGAAAGATGCAACAATTATTAGAAATGAATTTGGAGAGCAACACATTTGGAAAATGCAGAAACCAGCTTGAACCTCGATTAGTTCTACTATTCTGTCGTGGACGTAAGGGCAAACATCATGGTCACTCTCATTTCGATATTCAAGTGTGGATATCAGCAAATTATCAATGATACCCTGGATGGCCTGCGTCTTTGCTGAAAATAACATCAAAGGTTAATGAGCTAGGAAATATAATAACCCCACACAAAGAAAAAAAAAGAGAAGTCAATCACTTACATCCAGGAGTTGCAGTAAGAGCTAGTATTCTCAACTGTATTGGTATCGCCATCAACTAAAAGTTAAAGGGCATTAGTTGGTACCTTCACCTTGATCATTTTCACATGTATGAATAAGAAAGAAACACAAAGAGATGCTCCAAGATATAAGCATAGGCAAGTTACTTAAAAAGCCTGAACTTGTAAAAGAACAACAAACCTCACGAACTACAACGCAATAGGAATAATTCCCTAAAGCTCGATGTGCCTCATCAATCACCAAGCAAACCAAGTAGTTCGTAAGACAAGTTCCTGAAAGGGACGGTTCTTGTGATCAGTTAAGAGGTATCAGCTCAGAATTTTCGATAGAAATAACCCGAGCATCACCTGACTGTATATCCTTCTCTAGCACTTGTGGAGTAACAAAGAAAACCCGTTTGGTTTTCCACAGGAAGGCTCTCTTCGAAGGGCATGTCTGACCCGTCAAGTCAATCGTCCATTCCTGCATCCAATTCAACCCACATTACTCAAACAAATATATAACAATCCGATAAAAGAAAAAAAATACATCTTCTGTGGAATCTTTAAAAAGGAATCACATACTTGTGGTATTCCCACGATATTATGACATGCTTCAATCTGCTGCATCACAAGAGGCCGAGAAGGTGCAGCAAAGACAATTTTACCTTAGCAAAAACAACAAGAAACACCTTCCAGTTACATTTCTAATCACAAGAGGCCGAGATTTCCAGAGACTGAATTGGGAGCAGCAAGAGTGTTTTTTACATACCTTGTGGAAACCATCTGAAGTAATTATACATTACAACCGCAGCGATAAGTGTTTTACCAAGTCCCGTAGGCAAAGCCACCAATGTGTTTGAAAACAAAGCAGTCTTCGTTATAGCAAACTGATAATCTCTGAGAGGAACATTCTCATTCACTGAAATACCATAACACAAAACGCATTGTTCATCAACCATACCAAAACCTTACAGATATTTATGGCAACAAACAAAACCATTAAGTTGAACAAACTACTCAAACCTGGATAAATCCAAGTTTTAGCTGTCTCGGGATCAATCCCAACGCAAGGACTCTTGTCGTTATTACCACACTCAAACTCGTCGAAACTCGGGTCGGAAACAACGTGATTCTCCGGCGGAGGTTTATGCTCGGTCCTTCCGATGAATCTGTCTAAAGTAGATTGTCTTTTAGCAGGAGGAGGCTTAGTGCCATTCTCCTTCGTAATTGGAGCAGAAGGAAGGAAATGCGAGGAAGAAGAAGATGGGTTTGAGGTTTTCAAGCAAGCCAAGTCGATTTCTCTGACTGCTGCTTCCCAATCGAACTAAAAAATCAGAAACAACAACAAAAGAGCGAAATCAAAACGAAATCTCAATGACCCAGAAAGAGATTCACTGGTAAATTTCACAAAACTTACGACGTCTTCTTCGGCGAATTCAATCGGAACCTCGGATCCCATTTTCGGGGAAAACACTTGATTCCTCTCACTATCAGAACCTCGGATCTAGCTCTTTCCAAATCCCTACGCTTCTCACGATTCTCGGAATCAGATTTTTAGGGTCACTGGTTTTCTTCTTCGTGGAAGAAAAAACCCTCGACGAAGCGACACAGAGAGATTGGCGGGCAAATTTTGGAAGAAGGAGAAACTTCTCATATTACCTTCAAGGTCACAAGTTCAAAGCTCTCATATTACGTTTTTAACTAAATTTATTTATCACTAAATGACCATAGTTTAGTTCTTCATTGTGGAAAAAAAAAAAACGAAAAAAAAAATCCTAACCTATACATTTTTTTTGCCAAAACAATTTCAAACTTTTTCATTAGACAAATTAACTCTCAACTTTATGTTAATTTGGTGAAATTATTGTTAGTCAAACTAGGCTCAGAATCCGCGCGATATCGCGCGGTAACTCATTTATAGAAATAAAGAAAAAAGTGTTTATAAAATATATTATATACTTCCGGACTAAATGAAAGTTAATGTTACAATAGCCTATTTCCTGAATACTACAATATCTTTATAATTCATCTTGATAAAGTTGTTTAGTGACTTATGTTACAGAAATCTATTTCCAAAATTAAAAGAGATGTATTTAGCTTATTCTCTAAATTTTGAACAAAACTCGAAACTTATTGTCTCATTCAATTGATATATATTTTATATGTGCATTAATTATTTACTTGTGCGTCTATGAACTTCAATCCAAAATTTTATTTCCTTGTAGATATTTATATAAAAAACAGCAAGGCAATTATAAGATCTTCGAACACAAAATAAACAATGGTAAAATAAACGAATAACCAAAAAAATAGAGTTGAGAAAGCTAAAAACCAGAAAAAAACTTTTAAAAGAGAATAACACAAAAGTACATTTTTTTGTAAGCTCTTTAAATAATTATTTTTCAATTTGATTCTTCTTTGTAATAATTATGAGAAGAGAGAAAGAAGGTAAAAAAAAAAGATAATAATGGTCTGAAGGATTTTTCTCCTTTTCCTTTCCCTCTCTGTGCCGTTGGTCAATTTGTTTCCTTCTTCTATACAATGAAATGAAAGTAAAAAGTTCGACCAACAAAATAATAATTAAAAAAGAAATGAAAGTAAGAAATGAAATCATCAGATTTCTTTCATAGTCAGTTCCAGTGTTACATAATGTAGAAATTAAGACTTTTGTTTTCGTAATTGATGAATCAAATACTAATAACTAATAATATCTTTTACAAACACTGAAAACATTGTTATGGTTACAATTATATTTATATAAAAATATCCGAGAAACTATAAAGTATTATAACTACGTTTCAATGCATAGTTGTTTTGTACTGCCATTAATTTTTTTTTTTTTTTCAGTTTCCAAGTAAGTAGTAGGAGCTACGTTTCGTTAGATATTACGGTTAGCTTTGTTAATTTACTTACTTCATAACTCTTTGGAAGACGAGAGTGTTGGCCACATGTCTTAGTTTTTTTTTCTTAATGCCTATTGCAGACATTGATGGAGCTTACTTCAGGACTACTTTCCCTCATTTGTTTCTCATGGCCTAGGGGAACATGAAACTGCGGAAGCCGACTCAAAACTACGTTCCTAAAATCTTTGGCTTTAAGGTACACAACAAGCAATGATACTCTCTCCTCTCACCAGTCCAATGATTTAACACAATCACGGTGGCTCGGCCCTTTTTCATGATGGTCGCGGGTTTAAAACGGATCATATTGAATTTGTTGATCATATTGAACCGTTCTGGTTCGGTTCGAAGACCCATTTTTTCAGATCCCCACGGTGCGTCTTTTTCTCTCCCAAATCATCTGTTACGGTCGAATGCTTGGATATCTCCACATGTAGTTTAGGATGCGAAGAGCTTATGACAGAAGGTTTAAACGTTGAGTTCTCTATATGTAATCTCGGATATTGTCAGAAGAAACTGATCTATAGAACCGTTCTTTGGTGGGTTGGGAGAGAACCGAACACATGGGTCTTCGAAATTCTTTACCTGTGGGGATTCAAATAAATCATTTTATAGATATGGTTTTGATTTTTCTTAACTGTTGTGTATAATAATTGCTGAGAATTTATGTGCTTTTTTCCTGCTTTTTTAGAGTTTCTTGTGTTATACGGAATCACTGTACAACTGATTTTGAAGTCTTGATTCTACGAGATGCGTCATGCTTCGCTTTGTTATATAGTGTTTAATCCCCACAACATGCTCCAGGAATCATGGACAATCCATCCATATATTGATCAAATTCTACTAACTCCATGAAGCAAATGATCAAAAATCAAGATATATCAGCTTATGGAATTAGATTCTATGCTAATTCAAACTTCTATCAGCCTCTTAGGCAGGAAGGATCGGATTAAGTTATGGTTTTGTAATATTATAATCGATCAGATTCTTACACTTTCTCTGTATTTTTGAGTTATGCAGATACACAACCACTTCAGATCAAATACATAGATTCCGATCATGACTTGTTTTGATTCTCCAACCGTGATTCCATCAATGGAAAAACTTTAACATGAAAATTGAATAGAAATTCAACAACACCGATTGGGAAAAAAAAAGGAAAAGAAAAAAAGATAGAGATCTTCACCATTTTGATTAAATTGAAACAAAAAAAAAAGGATTACTCAAAAAGATATATAACCAGTGAAAATTTGTGAAATCGCAGAATTGCTTCATCATTCGGCATGTTGTTAATCAGATCCTATGTATTAAATTTTGAATGTAATGATTAAGGGTGTCAAAACCTATAGGAGTTATTTGTTTCTGTTGCACAAGTGACAATGCATGAACCATAAATTTAAAAGCATAACAAGATCCAGTAACAACTGAAATTTTTTTAACAACTTCAAATTTTTCACCCTCAAAACACAAAACAAACATGGGAAAACAAAAAGAACAGTCCGAGAATTGAATCAAACGTTTTCTTTTTGATGTGTGCCATACAATTTGAGAAAAAAACAGAATTAACCGATAACAAAGAAGTAAAAAACATTAAACAAAAATTCACCATAATATATTACACTAGGGGAAGCTCCGCGCGTTGCGCGGAATCAAAATTTAAAGAATAAATTATAAAAAAACTTGTGGATAAATATAAATTGTGAAATATTAATTTGGTGGGCTTCTCCCGAATGTAATGAGAATTACGGTTTTTGATTTAAAATTGTATATGATAGTAAGTGGACACATGTCAACTGTTTAGAGATGATGTTTAAAAGAAACTTTACTATATTATAATAGATAATATCTTATATAATCATTACTATCTCCGCAT
>OVAY01002627.1:0-16299 GCA_900406395.1 Kernera saxatilis | reverse complement strand
ATCTAGATGATTTTGGGAATTAGATTTCATGATAGAAATCATTAAGTTAAATCTACATAAACAACTAAAACTCACGATTGTCATGTTTTTTTCGAAGCAGCTAAAGGTAAAGATGGAGAATGAGCTTCTCTTCTTTTCTGTCGGGAAGTATTTGTGAAGTCTTGTAGAACAGCAATCGATGATGGTTGGATAATCGATGATCTAGTCAAATGAACTGAACTGAGATCGTAGTTGCTACAGGAACCTTCCAAATGACAGCACATATATAAGTTTTCATATTAGTTATATTTCAAGTAACTGAGGATGTTTTATAGTCTGTCCAAAAATTGTAAAATAAAATAGAGATGAACATAAGCAAATTAAAAAACTGATCATACTTGATGCTAAACGTTATTTGTCGGCATTGGTGGATTTGAGTTACTAAATAAATGAGTAACATCTCCAAGAAGAATAAAGAGACATTATCATTAGTAGGATTTTTGCAAGACATTAGCATCTCATTCCAGCAACTTACATTTACTAATACTTACAACTTAAATGTCCTGAATTTCCTGCAGGTGACAAAACATTTGCAGTAGGAGTGGAGTAATTCGTACTACTATTCCTTGCTGGTAAGTTGGTAATGTCTTGCAAAATCCTACTAAAAACTGGTTTAAGAGAAACCGAGTGTCTAGTAGTAGATCCATTTTCTTCAGCTAATTGACTTTGAGGAGTAGTAGTTCCTACGAATCTTGGTCTCTTTGAAAGTTGTGAAGAAGCCAAAAAGTCAGTATCAGACAAATTCTTCGTTTTCTTCATCCTGAGACAAATAAAATTGACATAAAGTACATTTTAAGACAGGAAATTATTAAACTTGGGATCATAAAAATGGTGATGGTACCTTGAATAGACGGTGCTTGTTCTGTGCTGAATTAAGAAGACTAAATGGAAATGAGGATCCTACTGGTAATTATACCGTGTTAAGGAATCTGTAAGTATGAGTATTAGACAAATTATATATACCAAATAAATGTGGTTTCTAAAATCAGGGAATAAAATATTTATGGTTAAACCATAAATCTTTAGGAATCTTTTTATCATATGATTATGGAGTATCAAAAGTTGTCGATTGTAACTTAATAACTTTTATATTCTATAGGTATATGAAATTAATACACTGGTGCATATTATAGATACTCCTATTGGCTTATATTCTGTGTTACAATTTGTTACTATTTCAAAGCTAATCAAATTTCTTAATAAAATTTCAGGGAGTTAAAAAAAAATTAATACTTCGCCATTCGTACCGGGAGAATTCCTTAACAGAAGGTTAGTTATATAACTTTTCTTAAGTGTTTTATTTGCTTTTCGAGATCTTTAACAAAATTGCTATTCAATATGAATCAGAATAAAAAAATTCATCTTCCGAATGAAAATTTTCACTTTTGCTAATGAGTTTATAAAAAAGTAACTAAAATTTAACACTTTGATAGATATCGAAATATGAATTGAAAACGAAGATATTATTGATAAGCATAATCTGGATAGGAAGCAAAGAAAACCATAAATGATAGTTCATACTGAATTAGATAACAAAGAAAACAAATAATATTCTAAGTCATGTCATCAACCACTCTTCTCAATCTTCACCTTAATACCAATAATAATACTGCCATTGTCTTTCTTCTCTTCATTCGAATTCTTGACATTAAGAGATTTGACCCTACTAGCACCCTGCAAATCCACTTTCTCCAGATCTATTGTTTCAAGACACAATCTTTTTGTTATAGAAGATTGATCAGGTACTTAATTGTTTAAATCTAGTTCACGCTTAGATGAAGGAGTAATAGAGTCATCATCACATTGGCTGATGGTGAGCTCAGATGAAGCCTATATAAAAATAGAAAGTATTAAAATGAGATAAGTTAAAGTTTCAAAATACAAAAAATATAAAATTTAATTAACAATACAGAGAATGATTGGCATATTAAAACATGCTTAACAGTAACCAAAGAATTAGGGTTGACGTTGTTGTCCGACTCTTCTATAGGATCTTCGACTTTCAATGCATTTGTTGACAGTACCTCGAGTACTTTATATGTGTCTTTGTCATTTGTGATATTATCCTTTTCAACACACACGAGGAACTTAAATGTCTTGCCTACCAAATTTTTGATAGAATCAGGTACAACCTCTGGGTCATTAATCTGTTAAACAATGGTCATTGTTAAATTTTAAATACATACTAATCATGATAAGCGTCATAATATTAAAATATCAATTAATACCTCATCATATGAACCACCAAACGCAAGAAAAGTAATCTGGCCGACGATATGTTTAGCTAACTGATCAAACACATCAGCTTAGTTTCACTAGTTTGGTCCATAACTTTAACATGAAGCTTATACCTGTAAAATCACAACGATAACTCATTAAAATTAATATTGAACTATAATCTATACGAAGTAGTGTGTATACCGGGTCATCCAAAGTTGTTTAGGTCTTGCACGTACATTGTTTCAACATTAGAAACCACGGACTTGCAAACATCACACCAAAACTTCATCAGGTTGACATGTGAAGCTACAATACTATTATTGGTATGATTGTGGAGGTGCGTAACCTTCTTCCTGCATTTACGACACCTTAAGTAATACCAAGCCCAATCGGTATCAATACCATAGATAGTGCATATGATCTTTGCTTTCCCAACCTACGAAACAAATGTCTTATATGTTTTTATAATTACATTCTTTTAAAAATTCAAAATATAAAAGAACCATTCTTACATCAGTAGATCCAAGTAGTTCAATTATTGTCTGCATAGGACACTGAAGATGATCACCTCCAATAGCAGGTAAAGTAAGCATGGTTCGTTTTGGCTTGCTGGAAAGAAATGTGAGAGAAAGACCATCGCTTGGCAGCCTATTATGAAAATAGATCTCAAACTACATATTACTCAAACCTGTAAAACAATAGAGATGAGAACTTCCATAAAGAGTTGTAAAATCTTACAATTGTGAAAATTCAGCAACCTCTTTACATTGCAGATTCACAGATACTATACTTGAGAAGTATCAAACGAATTGGAAACACTTATAACATCTGCATTATGAATGTTAAAAACTTATGTAAGGGTTTTTACATTATGATTGGAAAAAGAAAGATAACATTGGAATACCTTTATATGATCGAATTTTCCCAAATCTGATCAAGCAGATAATCTGCTCATCTGGAGCATCCTCATGCGATTTAAACACTTGTTCAACAAATAAACCCCACGAAGTACATAGGAGGCGATTGTCACTATAATTGATAAAATATATTAATAAGAAGTGAACATCACGATGCAAGATGAAGATAACTAAGAATATAAGTAATCATACTTACTTCTCATCTCGGATTTCAAGTTCAACTTTCTTTCTTGGTTTATTTTTGACTTCAAGTATATCAATCTCACCAATATTAACGATTTGACCGATAACATCTACATATAAGAAAGCCAATTTTTATTTTACAAAGTTGTTAAAAGGATCTTATAATAATAGTATATGAAATAACTTACCAACCAAGACATTGGTGTTAAGCTGTTGATCCAAAATATATGGTATTTTGGCTAATGCTAGAAATGGAGAATCAGACATAGAATCAGAAGTCCGAACATTAGTAGAGTTTATGAAGTTCAACTTGTAAAGATTGTCTGTTGGCCTGTAATGTCCAATGGATTTGGTTAAACTGAAATTCTCAATGAATTTCCATTCACCTACATATAAGACGTTTGAAAAACGGACTGCCAGATCTTTCTTTATAGAAGCATGTATCTTGGTGCCCTATAAAGAAACTAAATCATGATTTATATATGTAGAAGTATCAAATAGATTAAAGAATATTTACTCATATATTAATCAGCAAAGATTGCTTCAAAAGTCTCTCCAAAATTGACTGTGTACTGTCTCCAGGAATGCAGGATTTTAGCCTGGATGCGCCAAGACATTTTTTAAGGCTTAAGATCTTTAATCGTAACCACCAAAACAACCATTGTTTCTCAGGCGGAAGGTAAACAACTTTTCGTCTGTTAGGATTTGTGCTTATGATCATTACGGAGGCGATGGTATGGGTATTTATAGGTAGGACCTAGGGTTAGTTTTTCATTCTTCAATCCAATACACCTAGATAGTATTCGATACGAAAAAGAAATATTATTTTACATTCGTTTCTATGATTGATTGTAAATATTTCGTTGATTGTAGTTGTTAGAGATTAGGTATGCTATATTGATTGTGTATATTAAATATTTATTGATTATGAAAGATTTTCGTAACTGCTAATAACTGATGAATACTAAAAATTATTGTTTCTGGAATATGCCTTGCTCCTAGAACTCTCGACGATATCCCAGATATTCGGGTTGAAAAATTGGTATTATTCATTTTTCTTGATTAGGAAAATGAGTTAATGTAATAATATTTGTATACTCACATTTTATGATCCGAACAGTAATCCACTATAAAACAGATAAACACGCGGGTTAAGTTTTTAAAACGGATAAACATTTTAGGGTCAAGGTGACTCGAACCGTTCGAGTTATATCACAATATTATACCATAATTACCCTTAATGAATTCAAAATTTGTATAGTAAATACAATGACACAGGTTGTAAATAACACGGTAGCTAAAGGTCATAGTTAAAAAATGTCTGCAAAAATGTTAGTATTAAGATTTATGTATCATGCCGGTAACTACATAAACTAACCTATAATTTAAATTTACTATATAAACTATAAAATATGGTCGAAACCTACAAATGCACAAATGCCGTTAGTTGGACTGTAAAAATGGCTGACTAGGATGCCATGTGGATGAATAAAAAGAATTAGAGAGAAAATCTCATTAGTTCAAGAATCAAACTCATGACCTTTTGTATATATGTAAGGCAGAGAACTCTATTGAAATTATACATAATTCTTCATCCATCTGTTCTTGTATAAATTGACTCAGTCAGGAACCAAAAACGAACCCATAAACGACTCAACCCCAACTCAAAAATCCAGAACCGACAAGACACGAAATCCATCAATTTCAACTTTTCTCAACTTCAAAGGCAAACACGGACAAAACTCTTTCTGCTTACTAAATCTTATCTCTTCACGTTTCTCTCGTCTCCAATTTCTCTCTCAGATCTGAGAGCTCAATTGGGTCACAATCATCGCCGCCAACGCTCACATGAACAAGCATCGGGAAGAGGAATTTCATTTCACATGGTCCAATTTTCGATTTCTCACCCGAAAATCGCTATTTCAATCCTGTTTCATCGTTGAATCAATCAGTTTTCAGAGAAAAACAATGTTTGATTAAGTAAAATCCAATCGATAGATTGGTGTGTGATATTAACTCAAGATTATATACACAGTACATGCAATAGAGCCGTTAGAGATTCAATATAGACTTGCCTAAAATACATAAAGGAATATATGGATTCCTATTCTAATACCCTCCAGCCTCCGTGTACACGGTGAGAGTTGTCTTTGGTGAGCGAGAAAGGTGGAGGCCGTGATCTATTGTGCCCTTGATGTAGCGTAGGATTCTTTTCAAGGCATTGAGATGTGGCTCGCGAGGATTGTGCATATATAAGCAGATTTGTTGAACCGCATATGCGATATCTGGACGAGTGAATGTGAGATGTTGTAGAGCGCCGGCAAGGCTGCGATATAAGGTTGGATCAGCTACCGGTGGGCTAACGTCTGCATGGAGCTTAGCGGAGGTATCAATAGGAGTAGCGCACGGATTGCAATTGGACATGTTAGCACAGTGAAGAATGTCCGCTGCGTAGTTTCGTTGATGTAACATCATGCCGTTATTATTCATGTGGATAGAAATTCCAAGAAAATAGTGAAGTAATCCTAAATCAGTCATTTTAAATTCAGAGTTGAGAGAAGAGAGAATTGACCTTAGAAGAGTAGGTGATGAGGTCGTGAGGATAATATCATCAACGTACAAAATAAGATAAGCAATTTCGGACCCACGACGGAGCACGAATAGTGATGCATCACTCTTGCTGTGAGAACCCAAATTTTGTGGCGTATTGAGCAAAGCGTTGAAACCAGACGCGTGGTGCTTGCCGGAGGCCATAGAGAGACTTCTTAAGAAGGCAAACGTGATGAGGTTTGGTCGGGTTAGTAAAACCGGGTGGTTGATGCATGTAGACAGTCTCTTCGAGTTCTCCGTGAAGAAATGCGTTTTTGACGTCTAATTGGTGAACGGGCCAATCATTTGATAAAGCGATATGAAGAACAGTGCGGATTGTTGCCGGTTTGACGACGGGGCTGAATGTTTCTTCACAATCAATTCCTATTTGCAGAAGTATCAAATAGATTAAAGAATATTTACTCACATCTGAATCAGCAAAGATTGCCTCCAAAATTGATTGTGTACTGTCTCTAGGAATGTAGGATTTTAATCTGGATGCGCCAAGACGTTTTGTAAGGCTTAAGATCTTTAATCGTAACCACCTAAGCAGCCATTGTTTCTTATTCGGAAGGTAAACAACTTTTCGTATGTTAGGATTTGTGCTTATGATCATTACGGAGGCGATGGTATGGGTATTTATAAGTAGGACCTAAGGTTAGTTTTTCAATCTTCAATCCAATACACCTAGATATTATTCGATACGAAAAAGAAATATTCTTTTACATTCGTTTCTATGATTGATTGTAAATATTTAGTTGATTGTAGTTGTTAGAGATTAGGTATGCTATATTAATTGTGAATATTAAATATTTATTGATTATGAAAGATTTCCGTAACTGCTAATATTTATTAATATTTGTATACTCACATTTTATGATCCGAACAGTAATCCACTATAAAACAGATAAACACGCGGGTTAAGTTTTTAAAACGGATAAATATTTTAGGGTCAAAGTGATCCGACCTGTTCGAGTTATATCACAATAATATACCATAATTACCCTGAATGAATTCAAAATTTGTATAGTAAATACAATGGCACAGGTAGTAAATAACACGGTAGCTAAAGGTCATAGTTAAAAAATGTCTTCAAAAATGTTAGTATTAAGATTTATGTATCATGTCGATAACTCGTAAACTAACCTATAATTTAAATTTACTATATAAACTAATAAAATATGGTGAAAACCAAAAAATGCACAGATGCCGTTAGTTCGACCGTAAAAATGGCTGACTAGGATGCCATGTGGATGAATAAGAAGAATTAGAGAGAAAATCTCATTAGTTCAAGAATCAAACTCATGACCTTTTGACCTAACCTGCAACCCGTAACCAACCCATAACCAATTAAGCTACAAACTCTTTGTTACAAATGTGAACATACATATATATATATATATATATATATATATTAACGCACTTTAGTTCTACAGTGAGTCTCCTTCGGTTTCGCCATTGTCTTTCTTGCATAACAATCTCTAATTATTTCATATCTTCCTCGTATCATCTCAAATTAGGAAAGTAGATTAAATCTCTTTTGTATATATGTAAGGCAGAGAACTCTATTGGAAATATACATAATTCTTCATCCATTTGTTCTTGTATAAATTGACTCAATCACGAACCAAAAACGAACCCATAAACGACTCAACCCCAACTCGAAAACCCATAACCGACAAGACACGAAATCCATCAATTTCAACTTTTCTCAACTTCAAAGGCAAACACGGACAAAACTCTTTCAGCGTACTAAATCTTCTCTCTTCACGTTTCTCTCGTCTCCAATTTCTCTCTCAGATCCGAGAGCTCAATTGGGTCACAATCATCGCCGCCAACGCTCACATGAACAAGCATCGGGGAGAGGAATTTCATTTCGCATGGTCCAATTTTTGATTTCTCACCCGAAAATCCCTATTTCATTCCCGTTTCATCGTTAAATCAATCAGTTTCAGAGAAAAAAAATGTTTGATTAGGTAAAATCCAATCGATGGATTGGTGTGTGATATTAACTCACGATTATATACACAGTACATACAATAGAGCCGTTAGAGATTCAATATAGACTTGCCTAAAATACATAAAGGTATATATGAATTCCTATTCTAATACCCTCCAGCCTCCGTGTACGCGGTGAGAATTGTCTTTGGTGAGCGAGAAAGGTGGAGGCCGTAATCTATTGTGCCCTTGATGTAGCGTAGGATTCTTTTCATAGCATTGAGATGTGGCTCGCGAGGATCGTGTATATATAAGCAGATTTGTTGAACCGCATATGCGATGTCTGGACGAGTGAATGTGAGATATTGTAGAGCGCCGGCAAGAGTGCGATATAAGGTTGTATCTACCGGTGGGCCAACATCTGCATGGAGCTTAGCAGAGGTATCAACAAGTAGCGCACGGATTGCAATTGGACATGTTAGCACGGTGAAAAATGTCCGCTGCGTAGTTGCGCTGATGTAACATCATGCCGTTATTATTCCTGTGAATAGAAATTCTAAGAAAATACTGAAGTAATCCTAAATCAGTCATTTCAAATTCAGAGTTGCGAGAAGAGAGAATTGAAGTTAGAAGAGTAGGTGATGAGGCCGTGAGGATAATATCATCAATGTACAAAAGAAGATAAGCAATTTCGGACCCATGAAGGAGCACGAATAGTGATGCATCACTCTTGCTGTGAGAGAACCCAAATTTTGTGGTGAATTGAGCAAAGCGTTGAAACCAGACACGTGGTGCTTGTCAGAGGCCATAGAGGGACTTCTTAAGAAGGCAAACATGATGTGGTTCGGTCGGTTCAGTGAAACCGGATGGTTGATGCATGTAGACAGTCTCTTCGAGTTCTCCGTGAAGAAATGCGTTTTTGACATCTAATTGGTGAACGGGCCAATCCTTTGATAAAGCGATATGAACAACAGTGCGGATTGTTGCCGGTTTGACGATGGGGCTGAATGCTTCTTCACAATCAATTCCTATTTGTTGAGACTTGCCATTGGCGATGAGCCGAGCCTTGCATCGGGATAGGGTGCCATCTGCTTTAAATTTATGACTAAACAACCACATAGAACGAATCACATTAGTAAGAGGGCCACGGTGCACTAAGTCCCACGTACCACTTTCGATTTGAGCATCATATTCTGATTTCATAGCGTTATTCCAATTTGGGTCTCTAGAAGCATGGATATGCGAGCGAGGAAGAGGAGATACTACATCTGTATGAAGAGAAATGATTTGCTTCGGTTTATTGATGCCACTTTTACTTCGAGTTTGCATTCGATGGGGTGCTGGAGGCACAAGGGCAACACATGAAGGAAAAGAATTATGAGTGGTCAAAGGGAGAGAGAGACTTGTGTCAGAAGCATATGACGGTGTAGGGAGAGACGTTGCGGGTACGGGTAAAACAGAGGAAGATGAGAGAAAAGGAGGTACCAAAGGAGAATGAACATGGGCTGGTGGTTCAGAGGGTACAGAGAGAAAAGGATCAGTTTGCTGTAATGGGCCACTTTGGATAGTTGGGATAAGGATGAGTGACGGGCCATTGTGGAATATTGGGCCAATTCCATGACGAGGGAGAATCATAATTCTAATTGTTGTTGCCTTGCCATTGATTGTTGCTGCGACCCCTGTTGCTGCGATCACCACGGTTGTTGCGACCGCCACGTCCGCCACGGTTATTCTGAAATTGATTGGCTGAAAACGGTGGACGAGAAACATATGTCTGAGGAGATGATGCAAGAAGGACTTGAGGTGAAGATGCATTATCAGAGTGAGAGGTGTCTGTTTGTCGCTTTGTCTTCAACCGATCATCTTCATTAGTAAGCATAGATCTCGCATTGTTAAAGGAACATGGAGGAGATCGATGTTTGATAACATTTAGAAGATGCATTACGAGAGCGCGTTCGAAGATGGGAGAGTTGACATTGGCCAGGAGATCAGAGAGCGACTTCAACTTTTGACAATTATTATGGACTGAGAGATCACCGATTTGGAGTGTTCGTATCTCGTTTTCAAGTTGAATCGCTCATGCCTCCTTGTTGTCGCGAAAGAGATTCTCAAGGATTGCCCATAGTTCTTGTGCCGTGCATTTGGTTTTCAAGACAGATTTGAGCAGAGATTAGGATATAATGCCATATATCCACATCTTGATTGTGCCATCAGTTTGAGTCCATTGTGTGTCTGTCTGGCCCGTTGGGAGAGAAGTTCTGTCAAGGTGGCCGAGAACGGAGAGGCTAGGACAGTGAGTCTCAAATAATTCTCGCCATATATTATAATTCATCTGATTCATGTCTAGAATCAGAGGGATATGAGTGCGGATTTGAGTGAGACTCATGGATCAATCGGTGACAAGAATACCGTTGTTAGCCGCCATGGAAGGGAGCATTTAGAGAAGGAGCAAAAATGACAGAGAGATAGGAGAGAGCAAAGAGGGAAGCGTGAGCAGAGAAGAAAATGTAAAGAAGAAAAAAGAAAAGAAAACTACAGAGAAAGAAGAAGAAGATGGTGGCTGCGATTTAGGTTTTAGAGAATAGTCTCTGATACCATGTTTGATTAGGTAAAATCCAATCGATGGATTGGTGTGTGATATGCACTCAATATTATATACACAATACATACAATAGAACCGTTAGAGATTCAATATAGACTTGCCTAAAATACATAAAGGAATATATAGAGCAATTGAAGACAATTGAGAGAGAGCTAGCGAAGAAAGACACAGAGAAAAAGAGAAAGAGAGAGATATATATATATAATATTTGTATGTAAATATGTTGGAAATTATGATAGCATAATTGGCATTTTGTTTGCATAGGGATATTAGGGATCATGAGTTCAAATCCTAAGATTTTTTTTAAATTAATTTTGAAAAACGACGTCGTTTTGCTTTATTTATACTTGTTTTGGTAAAACGGCATTATTTTGTTCATTTACGTGGCATCCTAGTCAGCTACTCTAACGGTTTAACTAACGGAATCCGTGAGTTTGTTGGTTTCAACCATATTTTTATAATCGATGTAGTAAATTCAAATTATAAATTAGTTCATGTAGTTATCGGCGCGGTAAAATATTTTGTGTATATATAATCCAAAGCACTATAGTTCGTGGTGGAATCAGCCGTTTTCCCGTCCATGGTAACAAAGATGAATTTTAGAACCCTAATGTAAAAAACGATGTCGTTTTATCAAATTAAAAAAAAAAAAATAATAAACTTAAACGAGTACTCTTTTATTTCGCGGGTGTACTCGTTAAGTAACTGGGCTTAAACATGCTGGCACTTGAGAAACCCGTTTAGTTTTTACACACATAAAACGGGCCATGGGTCAAAAATTTTATAATAGGCCTGTTGAAGCCCGCGGGCACTAGGCCTTTTTAAACATCACTAATCCTATTGTTTCTTTCCCTCCAACAAAGGAAGATTGTTGCTTGGGCAGCGATGCGCTTCAACATTGAGGAGCCTGGGGGAGTTTTAGACATTAGCCATGTGATGAGAGTAGACCAATCAACAAAGACACATGGAGACTGACGTAACTGTAGCATAATTATGTGCCAAAACTCTTGGGAGATTAAACAATAAAGCTGGAGGTGATCTCTACTATCATCACAGAGATAACAATAGGGTAGAACCTAGCTCTAACACAATCTATTAAGATTTGCCATCTAAAAGATAACATAATTCTTAAACCACACAGCCGACACTCATGCCTTCTTTTCCTCGGAAGGTCTGAAATGATTCCATGCTAACTTAGAAGCGACATAGTTTGAGGATTAGTTTCCAACTCCCTAGTGTAAGTATCTGGTTCCCTTGAAGCTAAAGGGGCTTGGGACTGTCAGCTTGTGACTTCCATGGTTGGAAACTTCCCTCAAGTAGATCACAAAATCAGAACATCATCACCCTAAGAAATTACTTGAGGGAAGTTCCATGTTCTGATTTTGTGAGCTACTTGAGGGAAGTTTCTAGCCATGGTAGTTACAAGCATCAACCACTCTTACCAAAGAGAGCTAGTAGCCTCGGTTTGGTACAACCAATAAAACCGATCAAAACTCAATAAGGTGTCCAATTATCATAATTATATAACAATAGTTTGGGGATTTTTGAAACAACTCTTTCATATTAACCTTTGAAATTCTGATTCTTTTGATTGTTTCTTAAACAAAGTCTCGGCCAAAGATACTCCGGTCTCCCACTTGTGTCCAACATAGCGGTATTTGGCAAGATCGCCAATAGAATGCTTCATAAGGAGATATCCTCATACTAGCTTGATAGCTATTGTTGTACGCAAAATTAGCCAAGTGTAAGTATTGTTCCCACTTGCCACCCCCAATCCAGTACACTAGCCTGCGGTAGATGTTCAAGTGTCTGAATTGTTCGTTTATATTTCCCATCTTTTTGCGAATGATAGATTGTACTCATGTGAACTCTTGTTCTGAACTTCTTCTAAAGTGCCTTTCAGAATGCTGAACAAAACTTGTAGTCACGGTATGAAATTATACTCGCTGGTACTCCATGTAACATGACAATCTCTTGCACATACATCTCTACAAAGATTGCATAATTTTTCTTTATGTTTACCTGACAAAATGTGCGGATTTGGTTAGTCTATTCCCAAAAATCCAGATCGCATCCTTCTTGTTAATTAAATGACTAGATGGACTTTGTTACTGGATTATCCATGTGTAATTAACAGGAAGGATGTGATTTGGGTTTTTGGGAATAGACTAACCAAATTCGCACACTTCCTTGGCTAGACAGAAAGGAAAATTCTGAAATCTTTGCAAAGATGTATGTGCAAGAGACTTTTTTGTTACATATAGAACCATCGAATATAATTTCCAGACCGTGATTTCAAGTTCCTTTCAACGTTCTGGAAGGAAATTTAGAAGAACTTCGGAGCGAGAGTTCACATGAGTACAACCTATAATTCGAAAACAGATGGGCAATATGAGCAAACAATTAAGACACTTGATGATTTACTGCAGGCTAGTATACTGGACTGGAGTGGTAAATGGGAAGAATACTTACACTTGGCTGAGTTGGCATACAACAATATCTATTAAGCTAGTATCGGATGTCTCCTTATGAAACATTGTATTGGTGATCTTGCCGAATCCTGCTATGTTAGAACCAAGTGGGAGAGCAGAGTATCTTTGGCCGAGACTTTGCTAAAGAAACAATCGAAAGAACTAGAGTTTTTCGAAAGTTAATACGAAAGAATTGACTCAAGAAGCGATTTTGAAGGATTGATAATCATGAAGACCTTGCCGACTTCAAGTTTTGCCATCTTTACAGTTGGTGGACAACAATATATAGAATGGCCAAGCATTCTCGCAATATATTTAAAGCCTTCAACACTCCACGGAGACAGTGATGTCCCGAAGATGATTGCTCCAAATGCCATTTAAGATAGCGTGGAGAGCACATGGAGATGATAGATTTCCAAGGCATTGACCAATTATAAATGATTCTCATCGTTTATAGATTAGGGTAATATCCTCATTGAAGATTTTGACCATTCACACATATTATGTGCACAAAACAAAACTCAAACGGTCTTTAAATGAAGTGAGTGAACATGGAATATGGCACGTTTTTTTCAATCCACAAATCCCGGAGATGGACGAATTCAAGAGGAGGTATTTATCTAACTAATGTTATTCATTTGCATTGTCTTTAGTAGGTTGTGTATTTGAAATAGAGTATTTGTATCATTTGCATTCACCTGGCCGCGGATCAACCAATCGATATTCTCTCCGTCTTCTAAATTTAATGAACTTAAAAAATTATTTTTTAATAATGCTTCTCTAATATTATGTTATTAAAATCCTTATTCCGGTAATTTTTATTTGATGTTATGTACTTTGTTAAACAATTTTGTTTTCTTATGTTTATGTTGATTTTGGATTATTATTTAGGGATGATTTGCTAAATAACCATATTTAGAGATAAAATAAAGAATATAACCATATAGATCCCATAATAAAGCAAGTAACCATGTGGTTACAAATATGTCGATTTTGCCTTTTTGGTTAATGAGAATAAGCTGACAAGAGACAAACAAATAGGACAGTCACAGTATAAACAAATGGAACGGCGAGATAAAATATAATGTTACTGGGTTCTATATAGAACAGTGAGTTTTTAATTATAATTGGTTATTCATTTTACAAAAACAAATTATATCCATTTTAATAAATGTAAATCATAAACTTTGAATTAAAAAGTTACACTTTAACCCAAAATTAAGTTTTAAACCTTACAACTAAACTCAAAATTTAAAAATTGTGCATTTTTAAAATTTTGAAAATTAGTATAGCATGAAATAGAATAGAACATGTAACATTCTATATAGTACAACGAACTTTTAATTATAATTAATTATTTAGTTTTTAAAAAATTTGTATTCATTTGAAAAAAATTAAATTACGTTATATGCAGAAAAAAAATCTATAATTTCCTCTGTTAAATTTCAAATTTGAATTAATTTACATTGAAGAAATCTAAAGAAAATGAAATGAAAGGGGTAAGAAAAAAAAAAGAAAGAAAAAGAAACAAGAAAAGACAGAAAGATAAAATTGTCCATTACACACATTATATAGTACGTATTCTAACCAAAGAAGTAATATGGTTACGTGCTTTATTCATATTCTAATTATAGTCATTTTTGTTAATTTCCCTATTATTTATGTGTATTATCATTTATTTTTTACGTTGACTATATACAAGTACTCAATGGTGTTGATTCATTATATATTTTTATTGGAAATTATTTTTATTGTGTATTCGATCGTTGGTAATAGTGCTTATATATTTTTTATGTTTTGTAATCTTTGACAGGTAATGAATCATATGTTATATGGGTTCTCGATCGTGTTAAGCTTCGTGGGTTATGCTATGGGCTTAAATTTTTAAAATTTTGCACAAGTTTTTTAATATATTTATCAAATTGCATGTTCAAATTTATGAGCATGTTTTTTTGTTTTTAAACAATTTTTTTTTTCTTCTATGTAAATTTAATTGTTTTTCGGAATATTTGATTATTGGAAAGTTACATATTTATGTTTAATAAAGTTTTGTATCATACCATAATTCATTATATATTAATTCGCGGTATGACTTAAGTAGTATATATTTATAACAAGACCAAATCGGATCTAGGAATAAATCATGAGTTTGTTTAAATTAGGTTTTTTATAACAAGATCAACTTCGTTCTAGACATGAACCAAAAGTTCGTTTGAATTGAGCTTAAATATTTTTGGGAAAATACTTAATATACAATATGCTCTATATCTAAGAAATGGATAAGTTTGTTATTACTATTTTTTTTTCCCACTGATATAAAACGTCCATTTGCTGATTATTGCCATGTTGTTATTTGAGGGTCTTAATTTGATTTTGGTTAGTTGAATTCATCCCGTGCAAGGCGCGGCGATCACCTAGTGCTTAAGTAGAAGAGTCTTTGAAACTTTTTTTTTTTTTTTTGATACATTTGCATTCATCAGAAAAGTCTTTGAAACTTGATTATTAATCTCAAAGGTGCGCACAAATGGTGAATGATTTAATCTAATAATGATGAATACTTAGCGGAATAAAAATAGGATCAAAATGAGTTGGAATAACTGGATGAACTAACTAAATGAATAAGGTAACCCTCCCAGTTGGGTGGACTGAACCCGAGCTGAGTGGACTGAGACAATTTTGGATCAAAGATGGTTGGATGGTCTTGGTCTTGACCAAAAGTGGATTCAAGTTAGGTTCCTAATTACCTTCTTTTGTATGTAATAGGTAGTTTTATGAGAAAGTTATGACTTGATGGATTCTTGACATACGTATGTAGAGTCTCTACAGTAGAGAGATTGTAGACTTGTCTTCCTTTAACACACATTAAAGTATTTTCTAATCGTTTAAACTTTTTTCCCTCCTCCTTAAAGTGAATTCTTTACATTTGTAGTGATATGTGATTTTCAAATATTTGTTTCTTCTTGACATGAATCACAAATAAGAGACGCATCAAAACACAAATTAACACTACAAGACACATTCTTATAATGTTTTGACTTTTTTTTTATGACCAAATACACACGGATCCATGCTCTTAAAAAATTCGGAAAACCCCAGATCAAAAATATTCCAGATAATTTGCCTAAGCCTAATACTATGCAAAGATTGTTTTATCTTCTTTTTTTCCGTCAAAGATTGTTCATCTCAAAACGAAAATAATGTAGCAAAATGATTATAATAGATACACTCAGCACGGGTTAGACAACAACTTAAGACAAGAGAGAGAAAGAGACTTATGACCAAAAATCAAGAAGTAGGCTGAGTTCTCTGTCGCCTCACAAACCCACATATTGTTTTCAAC
>OVAY01002626.1:0-16308 GCA_900406395.1 Kernera saxatilis | reverse complement strand
AAAAATTGAAATAGGATACTTATCAAATTTACTAAACAAAATTTGGCAAGATTATGCTTGGGTTGGGCCAAAAACAATTAGATGTTTTTTTCTTTTTGAGAATGAAAAACAATTAGATGTTCTCATGATTATTTTGTGTTAATCAAAATAATTCCACAAAATAAAAAAATTCCTCCCAATTTTCTCAAAGTGACATTTCACAGAAACAAACACATTCTAAATTTCAAAGCTGAATTGATCTCATTATACATCATTGATCATACAAAAGAGACAAAAAAAAAAACAACCACATAATTAACAAAGGAAAAAGAGTAATCTCTTCATGAAATTAAACCAAACCGTACCGGTGAAGCTTTCATGCACCAGGTGCTGCATCTTTCAGCCTACCATGTAAGTACCCACCAGCATAATCTTTGACATGAGCCGCCGTGTCATAGATCCGACTCCGAGCATAATCCACCTGATCCGACCCGACCGGATGCATGCCTTTGAAATACCGGTAAACCCACGACACGAAAGCAGCCGTACCGAATAGAAATCCGGCGAGGGACAAGAATCCGGTAACGAGGAGGAACAAAGGGATCCAGATAGGGCTTGAGATGATGATGATTGGAAGGAAAGCGATGAATCCGAGGACGCAAGCTGTGACGGTGATTCCGGTGAGTAAGAGGAGGATTCCACCGGAGATGAAGAGTGCGAGGATACCGAAGAGCTGGCCGGAGTAATTAGGAGCGTATGATTGTAGCTGACGGAGGAGAGACGCGATTGGATGGTTAATGTTGTTGCTGCGTGGGACGGTGGTTGAGCCGTAGATGGGTCTGTGTTGGGTGTAGCTGCTAGGGTTTGTTCGATCAGCCATTATCGGAGAGGATAGAGAGATGCGTGAGGTGCGAGAAAGACAGAGAGAGAGAGGAAAAGGTGAAACAAATGGAGACAAGTTCCGGAAGTAAAGGCGCATGCATGCAAACACGTGTAGTTTTCGGTCTTGTTTTTTTTTACTGACTTTGTTCTGCGTCTACCATTTTCTTTAGATAAATTTATTGGTTTTAAGTTTTTCTTTTTCTTTCCTGGTCAATATTATTGGTAGTTAAAATCAAGTAAATAACTATTTGATGAATGTCAAAAAAAAAAAAAAAAAACTATTTGATATCCATGAATTGCGTTGCACATAGTTCATGGTCAATATTCTTTTTAATCTGCCATTAATTTAAATCTGGGTCAAAACCATCGAAACATAGCACAATAAACCTAAGAGGCTATTCCTCGTGTGATGCACCAAGAGGCTTCTTCGCTCGTCGTGCATCCCCAAAACTGCAAAGAAGTGTGCTGTTAACTACTGACAACTTTTTTGGGGCTGCAGATGCATATGCTAATCTAATTAATATTTTTGGATCTGTGCTGTTTGGGAAAAAATATTCAGTTCGTTTGAAGAGTTTACGGAAAACAAAGAGAATTGGAGTTTTGCTTATTATTGAGTAAACATTAGTAATAACAGAGTTGGAACAACAAGCATCCGCAAGGTGCGGAGTTTTTCCTAACTACTTCTAAGATTTCTCAAAGTGTAGTTTGCAGGAAGCGTCCTCTCTTTATTATTGTCCTTGATTCTCGGATTCCCTTCTTCATTCACCTCTCCTTTTCTTATATAAGAGACCCCTTACGTTCTTCTCAATCCCTTTTAGAATAGGAATCTCGAGTATATCTCTTTAGAGTTTATCGATTCGAATATTCCAAAACGGTCCAGATTTGGTCGTTTCCTAGAATATTTGGTAAAATCTTCTGGAACGGTCCAAATTTAGTCGGTTCCCTAAATCTTGAGTCTCTTTCTTTCTAGAAATCTATCCTTCTTTTCTTGACAACGTCGAGACCTTTAAAACAGTCAACGGGTTTGGCCCGTGACAAAATTATGCCCAACATGTGGGAAAGATAAAATAAAACAATATTTAATATCAACTCGAAACTTCAACCACGGAACACAATACAAGATCATGAATTCTGTTGTCTCACAACACAAATCATGGTTCTGGCTTGTCTTGAAGAAAATACTTGACGGTTTGGAATAGTCCATGATTGGTATAAGCAAACAACAAAAAATAAATAAAATATCGGAAGCCAATCCATCAATTCAGAAGAAACAACGGCCTCATAGCCATAGGTTGTGAAGGAGAGAGCATGTTTGGCGATTGTATCTGCCGTTTTATTCGCTTGTCGTGGTCGAAAGGTGAGGGAGAATACGTATTCTTGAACCGTGGTTCTCATTAGAGGCCCATGTAGTCTCCCCCGTTAAACCCGTTACAAAGTCATTGCAATCCGTGTAAACATCACTCTAGTAAAGCCCAAACGCAGAATGGAGTAAGCGGCCAAGACAAATGCTATGTTGAACCGTGGTTCTCAAAGTAAAGCAAAGTAAACAACAAAACATTTATTCACACTATATATACAACCACAAATCAAACCGTAATATTATACATAAATTAGGTACACATTTTCAGACACTAATTAATATACATGGTCAGAGGAACCAGACGAATTTAGCTCGTATGGCAAGGGCTGAATCCCTTGCAAATCAGGTTCTGGTGTGAACCACACTGGTCGTTTTGACTCGTCCATTTTCCTAAACGTGATTGATATTCTGTTCAAGAACCAGAGAAAAAAATAACACATAAACAAGAAAGCCATATATATGCTTATTATTATGTGAAAGAAACGAATCATCAAAATTACCTTTTCGTGGGAACTTCAGGTACACAATGCTTAGCTACATCAGCTCCATTCCCGTTTAACACCAAAACTGATCTGAAAAAAAAAAGTTCAAATGTTTTTGTTATATACTTACTGTTCCAAGTAGTAACAAGAAAGTGACATAAAAAGTAGTTTGCAAGAACATACAAGAACTTACCCAACAGGAAGCGGTAAAGAGTATGAACCACCTGAATATTCACCGGTTTCCTCAACTTTCAGGTTTGATCCGAAGAGGATATTGCATTTGCTAAGGAAAGAAACGGTGCAGAAAGGACGGAGGAAGTCGTGATGATCGACATGAGGAGGTATGCAATCACCTTCATCATAAATGTTGACGACACAACAATCAGGCACACAAGTTGGAGGCAGAACATGCCATTTAACCAATCTTGTAATGATCAACTTGAAAAGATGAGGCAATGGATCAACAGTTTCATGTCTAAGTATCCCCTTCGGGTTTCCAGCATTGCTCTGTTAATACAAGAAGAAAGGGAAAAAAAACTCTTCACTCTTTGGCACTCACTAGAACTGGTAAATCAAGAAAAAGACAGATCAAGAACGAGTTTTGCTTACTGTACGGTAGTTGAAACAACAACCGAACTGGATAGCTGAACGTCCTTTGCCTCGAGCCCTAAATGAACGCTCTAACAAAGAGAGATACAAAGATAGAGATTCTAAGGTTTTTTATGCAGATCGAAAAAAATTTCACAAGGAAAGCTTTAGCTTTTAGCTACTACTACTTACTTAGTTCTCCTTTTCGTGCCTTCTCTTGCAATTCACATACTTTATCAACTATCTTTTTCTGCTCCGCTGCGTTAAAAACTTGGGTATACAATTCGAGTCCCTCGAGTATGTTAACAATCTCCCCATTAACTTTCTCCAAGCAAACAAAGTCTCTCTTTCTCTTCACATTCATCGCCCGGATATGCTCTCTCTGCTCCCTAGAGAACTTATGCTTCTCAGGACTCCCATCTAAAGCCTCTTTACCTGATTCTTGCTGATCCTCCTCCTCCTCCTCATTGAGCTCATCCTCCAATGTCATATCAACAACATCTAATGAAACTTATGTTAAGGATTCAAATATAATTTCAGCATCATACGAATTACTTAGCAAATGAAAATCATAGACTGTGCCGTTTCCATCATAAACATCAATTCATAGTTGTTACTGGTTTCTTCTGATTACATATCAGCCACCATTATCCTATATATCAACTAGGTTTAAGCTCCTATGTTACGATGCGTCATATATAATAAGCAACTCAAATCAAACGGTAGACAATCTAAATCCGATCGGTTCAAATCATCAAAACCTTATTAATGTTTCAATTTGATTCGCCAGAGCATAATCACCTTACGTACCAATTTCATAACATCAATCAGAAAACAGTGTGATTAGAGAAGTTTTTAAGAAAAATCTCTGTTTTCTTTATAGAATTCCAAATTACCAAGAAAGATTTATACTTACCTTGATCTAGAGAGCAGTTTCGATCGGAGAGAACGTAGATCTGTGAGGCGATCTCGAGTAGGTCTTTGTCCATTGATTCCGGTCGATGAGAATCGCACAATCAAATCTCATGTCCGAACATATAATCTGACTTGTGAAGTTTTATCTGGTCAACGAAATGGAATCTTGACTTTTGTTTAGGTCGTCGGAGTCACAATCGTCTCTCTCTTGCATTGCAAGAAAGCTGAAGACTTCTGAGATGTGACCAAGTCATTCATCCGAGACCGAGTTTTGCTGAAAACTTCGATTAAGTTTCTAACCAGTGATCAATGGAGTAATTGCCAATTGACTTGTTTTGTAAAGTTGTCCACGTCTGAAATTAAAAAAAAAAAGATAAACAAAAGAAATCTACTCTCCATAGTTTGAACTTTGAAGGCTATGAGCGAAGATAATTATTGAATTGAATGATTATTGATAAGAAAAAAATCAAACATATTTTAGAAATTGAAATAATTATTGAATTGAATGAAATTAGTAAAACTCAAATACAAGTGTACAACATTCCTTTTTGAATGTTGTAATAAATCATAAAAGATATTCAATATGCGTTTAAAAAAAAAAAAAAAAATATAAAGATATTTAATTTTTAAATTGAAATAATAAATCTAAATTCTACCTATTCGAGTGGACAGAATTTACAAATTACCACCTCGTCTTTTCGGTATTTAGTATTTACTACCTCGTCTTGATTTTATTTGTTGTTAATTATTTTGTTGGCACGTTACAAAAATTTATTTATTTCCACTTTGAAACGAAGGTTTATATAGCCATCGTCCACCGTTTTCTGGTCAATCCTTTGTGTCTCTGCTAATAAAACCCTAGATTGTCTTTTTCCAACGAATCCTTTTCATCTTCCATCGAAGAAACGTCCTCCATGGATGCTCGTCGCGGGCCTCTCGCTGTCCCTAAAGTCCGCCGAGTAGGTTTCTTCACATCAATCGAGCCATCACCGGAGCCGCAGCGACCAAATCGAAACCAATCCGGTCCCGCAGAGGCAGAGGCAACGTCTTCGTCTCCTCTTTCTGATTCACCCTCCGGAAATTTCATTTCCCCGATCCAGATACCACCGTCGCGTCACCATTCTGATAATTTGACCTCTCGCGCTGCCCCTGTGCCCGTCCCTGGACCTGCCGCCTTCCGTCGACATTTAGCCCATGACCGGAGTTTGTACGTCGGAAGTTACAACCCTGTGGATTCGCTCCTCGGGACATCACCGCCGTCGAGCAACGGAGAGTTATCTGAGGATTCGGCTTCTTTGTTTGGGTTCCAGCGGAGCGATTCGGCGAAATTATCGGCAAGCTTCCCGAACGGAGGCTTCGATTTGACCATGTCAGTTAGAGCTCCTCAGGAATCTGAATCCAAAATTGCGACCGCGTCGACTTCTGAAGGGAGAAAGAAGAACGGCGAAGTTTCTGGTATGTACACGTATCAATCAATCAAGGGTCTATTAAATAAATTGCGTATAGCTCTTCGTATAGTTAGATATGTGATCCCAAAGTAAAATCGGATGAGACAACCTGGACTGGAGTGGACGGAATAGGCCCGGAGATTAGTACCTTTGTTTGGGAACTCTGAATTTTGGTTCATGCCTTGGTCTCGTGGAGTAATTCGGCGAGTCCAGTTTGGAAGTGGAGCTTGATGACCCTTCTTTGGAATGGCCGGTGACTGCAGCGAGTCCGGTTCAGAAGTTAGTTTTCATGACCATTCTCCGGCCTGGTTGGTAGCTGCGGCTTTGTCTTGACAAGGCCTGCACTTCCGGTATCGAAGGATGACCATTCTCTGACCACACAACGATTTGTGATGTATGTCTAAAGTTGAGTACCATTTTCTGTCAATGTTGATAGCGCGACTGTGACTTTGAAACAGAGTCCTGCTTTGAAGATAAAGGAATCACCTGTCGTGGTCTGTGTGAAAAGCATTCGTTTGCAGAAGTGGACTGCCTCCAGAATTCTCCTTAATGGTTATCTATCTCTGCTTTTGAACCGGGTTGCAGGTCTAAGGCTTCTCCAGAGAAGGGTCATCAAGCTCCGCCTCCAAACTGGACTCGCATTTAGAATCAGACGTTAAAAGACCTATTTTGCACTTAGTATCTACTCTGACCCTTTGACTTTGCTGCTGTGGAAATTCTATGGGTTGAGATTGCCATACGGTAAATGTTTTGCATTTCGTTACTTACAGAGAATATTATGCAGGAAAAAGTGAATCTGTGACCACTAAACCCCAGAAGGAAAAGGAATCAAAATCGCTAAAAGAGAAAACCACTAAAGCAGAAAGGCGTGCCATCCAAGAGGCACAACGGGCCGCAAAAGCTTCTGCAAAAGGTTCTTCTTTGTTCAATATATGGTTTGTTTTCCGTTTTCATTAAAATAAATCGGAAAACCATCTTAATGCTCTTCTCTTACTAACTTTTAGGCGAAGGAAGCAGACGTGCAGATGATTCTGGTAGAGCCAAACCTGGCAAGACTTCCAAACAGCCTCAACCAAAGAAAGAGGGACTTCCCGTCACATCCTCTGTTTCGGGAAAAAATGCTGTAGCACTAGAAAAAGAGAGGAGGATGGATGTTCCTCAGACACAAATGCAGTATGATGATAAAAGCCGAGTGGAGAAAGCTAAGAAGCGTGCAGTTGTTGAGCAGACCGAGAGCAAGAACAAAGTTGAATTATTTCTCCATCTACCTCAATATGAGCGCAGCAATCAGCTTCCCAATTTAAGCTCCAATATTTTCACACTCGATACCATACACCATGCGGTCTATAAGGTACACCTGATTGTTTATATGTGCGGCTGTTAAATGTTTGAATGTTAAACTTTTGGACTGTAATTAATATGGATTTGAAGTAAAATCCAGGGGTTTATTATTCTACGCCTTAGTTCTGGATAGGAAAATGTATTTTTTCTCAACTGACATATATAGGTGTATTTTATTAATCTTAGGTGGGTTTGCAACATTTGGCTGGAGATATAACTGGGGACAATGAGCGATGTATTGCCATGCTCCAAGCATTTCAAGAAGCTATTAAGGATTACTCAACACCTCGTATAAGAGACCTGACCTTGGAATTGACAGCCAAAATAAATGCTTACGTTTCATTCTTGATAGAATGTCGTCCGCTCTCCATGAGCATGGGAAACGCAATCAGGTTCCTGAAGAACCAAATCAGAAAACTACCTGTAGACCTGTCAGAGTCGGAGGCAAAAGCTTCCCTCTGTTCCGACATTGGCCGGTTCATAGACGAGAAGATAATTCTTGCAGACAAGGTGATTGTGCAACATGCGGTAACAAAAATTAGAGATGGAGAAGTTCTTCTCACATATGGATTCTCTTGTGTGGTTGAGATGATTCTCTTACACGCTCATGAGATTGGGAAAAGATTCCGTGTAGTGATTGTAGATTCACGCCCTAATATAGAAGGGCAAAAGCTACTCCGTAGACTTGTGACCCGTGGCCTCGACTGTACCTACACTCATATAAACGCAATTTCCTACATCATGAGTGATGCGACACGGGTTTTCCTCGGGGCTTCATCAATCTTCTCGAATGGAACTCTTTACTCAAGGGTTGGCACAGCCTGTGTTGCAATGGTTGCAAAAGCATTTAGTGTCCCTGTCATTGTGTGTTGTGAAGCTTACAAGTTCCATGAGAGAGTCTTACTTGATTCAATCTGCTCCAACGAACTTGGTAATGTCCCACTCGCTCTTCTTTGTTCGATTAATTCTTTTGATGGAGTCAGAAAATAAAAAGGTTTTGCTTGTGCTGAAAATTTGTAGGCGACCCTGACGCCATAGCCAACGTACCTTTAAGAAACAATGCAAAGCAGTCAAAGACGATGGATAACAACAAAAACCTCCAGTATCTGAATCTAATGTAAAGCTTTTCTAAGTGGTTTTGAAAATTCATGACAAAGCTTTATCTTAATTTCTCTATTTATTTTTTTCTCTTTCTTTCCAGGTACGATTCAACTCCTTCAGAATATATATCTATGATCGTAACGGATTATGGAATGGTACGTATCACACACAAAATGTTATGTTCAAAGTTTATTATGCAAAGCAAAGTCAATTCATGGTTCTGATACATTTCTGTGTTGGTAATATATATAGATTCCTCCGACGAGCATACCAGTGATCGTTCGTGAATACAGGAGAGAATACTTGTTGCTATAATATAAAAAGGTAACGTGTTTAGAAATTAGCATACTGCATACAGATACATTTTACTTAGGAGAAGAAAGCGAGTCTTAACATAAATAAACATTCTTTATAGCTCTATTTATGATTGTTATTTTTTTTTGCGTTTTGGCTCTCATTAGAAATCATTTTTCATTGTTACTGTCACTCGAACCAATTTTTTGGACGAGGGTTTGGGAAATTTACTCATTTTACGAATAATGTGATTCGAATGATTTTTTTTTTTGGGTATTTAGTAAAATTTGTTACTTCGACACAAAAATAATTGGAGAGTATGGATTTGTCTAGAATAAAAAATCGTTGACTATGAAACGACACCGTATCGATCTTTGGATCTCCGGGGTCTCGTTCTCCAGAGTATCGCATGAGGACTCGGACATAATCTGTACGGCACTTTCGGTGTCGGAATCTCTGGAACCCTGATCCAACAAAGTTCCATTTTATTATCATTATTATTTTTATTCTAGATATTCAAAGTTTTAGAAACTAGAGATCTCTGTCTTCAAATTATTTCACCAAATCACGTAGCTTTAGTTAATATTAAAAACAAAAAAAGAATTGAAAAACAGAAGTTGGGAACCTTACTGTAATCCAGAAATTTCGATTTGGGAAAAGTCAAAATTAGTTAAACTATCTGATGTCGCCGTCGTCGTTGCCGGTGAGGTCTTTTGTCCCTTAACTTTTGCCGGCGGCGACTCTTCTAGTGAAGGCTGCTTTATAGCCATCACTTTGCAATCGAAATATCTCGCTACATCTATCCCACTCATTGCCCATCTACGCATCAATCTCTAATTACTAAATTAATTATATGACCCGTAAGTTTTGAATCGATCATAATAGTACCTGTAAAGAAAGCTGTTCTGATGGAGACCCACGAGAAGCGTCGAAGCTCCAATCTCTTTCACCACTTCAGCGATCGTTCTTCCATCGTCGTCTCCTTCTCTCACAATTATCTCTGTATTCGTCTGTAACCACGATCACGAGCAAATCCAATATTGAAAAAAAAAAAAATCAAGAATCCAGAAATTTTGAGATCAGACTGATTCATTCACTTACGTTGAAGAAAGCGTCGCAGATTTCACGGAAAGAGAGGGCGAGGTGGTATCCGTGGCGGCGGAGGAGACGCGCCGCCGTAGATTTCTTCTTACGCGGCGGAGGAGAGAATACATGGAGGAGGACTATGACGTCACCGTGACGGAGGAAGTTGTGAAGTGCCCATTGTAACGCCGTCCTCGCCGCTTCTTTATCCTCTACAACCACCACGATCCTCCGTACTTCACCCATTAGTATTTTCTGTCTCTCTCTCTTCGTGTTTGGTCTGAAGAAAGAGAATTGATTTGGGTTTGGTTTAGTGTCGTAATTCTTGTGAGTCACTTTCTCTCTCTCCTCTGCGTCTATGTATATACGTGAGTATAAGTAAATGTATAGAATGAAAATTTGGAATTTATGTTTGTGGAAATAAATTAAAGTGGGTCAAATGTTTATCGAGTATGAAATCATGGACCGTGTTTTTGTTATTGGGATAAGAATGAATGTGCTGCATTTTACACTTTTCGGGCAATAACCATATATACAAGTTGAATAAGGGTTTCATACGTTAGTCTTGAAATCCTTATTCCGATTAATATCACTTGCTTGATGACGTAGTAGGATTGCAATTTTGTAGAATTTTAACAAAGATTTTAATAAATCACTAATAATGTTTGAGCATTTGGTGATTAGGTAAATAACAAGTCATTATGAAATTTTTTTCAACTTAGAGGAGAGAGAGAGAAAGTGAGTCAAAAACATTCATTTCACTTTCCATAATAATCATAATCTGTAAATAGATAAAGTAAATGCAATTTTAAAACCTAGCATCAAATTTTATGGTCGTGACTCGTGTTGATGCTAAACCCGCGTCTATTTGAAACTATGATTCAATAGAATCACAACTAGATTACAATGAAAATCACTTAAAGATTGATACATTTATTTTATTTCATGAATAGGTGTAATTAGTATGGTAGATGAAGAAAAACATTAATAACAATTAAGCATCGTGTTAAAAAAATTTTCTCCTTTGTCGAGCAATTAACATGTTTAGTAGGACACGAATTAGAGAGTACTCTTGGTTTTGGGGAAAGAACACGAATTAGAGGCTTAAATTATAAATACCAAAAGTTCATAGAAATATAAGGAATTTCAATAAAGTAAAGGGGTCAAAACATAAACCTATAGAAAAGTTTTTTAAGTCTAATATGAACAACGAGTTACGATCCAACCACGTGTCAATTGACAGACTCTGTAATCTTAAAAAGGGTAACCACTAAAGGGACCCACAAAAGTCCGCGTCAGCAGCTGACAGAAGCATATGACTTCCACATGTATTTGACACAAAACGTAATTAATACGAATCTCACGCGCCTTTCTCGTAATTTTCTCGTTTAAGGTAATGGTACGTGAGTTATACGCTCTTCATGGGCGCGTGTCGAACTAAAGAAGCTGTAAACGAATACAAAGAAAAAGGAATTAAACTAAAACATTAAAACTTTAAGAACCACAAATGTGTTGCATAATCCATAAACTTGAGCCATGAATCCGGAAACGGTCCACATAATTATTTTTTATTTCAATTGAAAGGTATTTATGCAATTGCGAATTATTTTTTAACAAAGGTTTTAATATAAAAATGTATTTTGAGGAAACAAAATGAAGATAGTGGGACATGACGCTAGGAAATGGTTGTATCTCAGGGATCTACTTGTGCTTGTCTTTTTTCATCCTAATTCAGGAAAAATCCACACACTTGAGTTTCATAATTCATAATTTTGTAAACTAGTTGGGAAAATAAAAACTATATATTATCTTTTGAAAAATAAGTAACAATATTCATAAAAAACAATATCTAGTACTAAAATAATTTGTTCATTCAAAGGAGAACTCACTCAACTATGTGAGCTTATTGTGCACGATCACTCTAAAGTTCAAGTCATGGAAGAACCCTAACCTAGAGTAACTATTTCGGTTCAACCCAACCAAAATCATATCTATCGAACAATGATATAATGGTTAATAGGAAATTAAGAGATAAATTTTTTTTTTGGCATGGACCGATATAATTTATTTTTTGAAATGTCTCAAAAATTTGTCAAAAATCTCAAAGTTAACACCTTTTTAAGATCCAGAAGCTATATATCTCTCCATATTCTTCCAACGTATCACACAGAAACAGAAGCAATTCTATCAAGTGATAATAAATTAAACCCTAACCTAGAGTAACTATTTCGGTTAAACCGAACCAAAATCATATCTATCGAACAATGATACGAACGAAGTTTAGTTATTTAACCATGACTTTTTAAAATGTTTATCTACTGACTTGAACTCTGTGCTATATGGTTATCGAAGCTCTAAAGTCTAGACTTTGATAAATTCCGGTACAAACTCATGTGTATACATATGATTTTAAGCTCTAGCAATTTTCAAATGGATTAAACAACAGAGACTATTTTTTTGAGGAAATCAAGAAGTAACTCAGGGAGACATGAATGATACAGTTTCTCAAGTTTCAAATTTCCTGATGCAGTGTAGACCAAGAACCATACGTCGATGTCTCAGCTTGAAGATCCTATGCTCAGTTTTCGTTTTTTCGGGGAAGGCGACTTAAATAGGTTCCGAATAGATGTTAATGGATCGTCTACCTGACAACATCACATAAAGAGCCATCAAAGACATATCAGAATTGATCTTTGATGAAATAACAATAACCTTACAGTTATAAAAATGCTTATGGTTCTTGTTCTTTACAATTTGATAATTTATCTCATGCTCAGAACGAATCCAAAAAGATATCAAAGCAACGAAAAGTCATGCATAATGGAATTGTAACGATGACAAGGACATAAGTTGCACTCTCAACCAACATAAGTTTAGAAAGCTTTGTACTTAAGTTGTGGGTTATTATTCGATCCTATTATTTGCCGCTACAAAATTGGGTTTATATGATCTCATGTGGAGAAAACCTGGGAATGGTCGGGGGTGAGTTATATCTATCAGTCTGTAATTAGCTTCCTTGCATCCCAACACTAAAAAGTGATTCCTAAGAATAAAAGAAAAAGAATGTAGTGGAATGTGTTACCTTGAAAATGGAAGAGGGTGATGGTGGAGTCTGACAAGATCCTTTATGGCGTTGTAATGCAGATAGAGTCTGTCGCCATCCAGGGCCTCTTCTACCCGCTGACCAGATCCAAGGACAAAAATGCCTATGTTGCTTGACTGGATCAAATTCCATCTGTTTGTTTGACGTCGCTGATTCACCAGTATCTTCACAAAGAAAGATGGGTTTAAGCATAGTTTAGCTTATCATTCTCCCAATGATAGCTATCAAACATAATATACAAAAGGATCTCAGCTATGAGATACAATTCCAAATTGTAAAAGTCTGAGAAATTTGTATCCGCATTGAGACTCTTAGCAATTTTACCTGCAGTTGAATCCTTCGGTTTGTTGATTTCAGGAAGATTTGATCCTTCTATCATCAATTGTTTGCCTTTGGTTTGTGGTGTAGTATTAGTGTCTAAATCAGATGCGTTTCTTCCTCCATCAGCCTCATCTCCTATATTACTCATTGCTTGATCGCTATTTTCTGTAACACCACCATTGTCACATTGTTGATCCTGAATAGAACTGACGGTCCCATGATCACGATCTCTAGAGTAAGAAGCAAATCTCGACCTCAAGTTCCTGCCGATAATAGGCAGCGATATTGTTGCTTTGAAGTTTTGCTTTGTTGCTGGGGGTCCTCCTGCTATGGTAAACTTTAAGCTTGAAGTTTGATTTTGAAGACTACCAACCCTGGAATTTTTCTGTGTATTAACTTCGGTATCACCAGTGACTCTACACAACTCTAGTGGTCTCGGAACAGTTGAGAAAACCCAGAGTCCAACACAGGCTCCACAGAGCTTACAGTCCAGTACAACAGAACTGGGATCAGAGTTTAATGTGTCTGCAAGTGCTGGATTTTCACTATTCCCTGATATTCCATTTGGACTCGGGGTTGAACTGGAGGAACTTAAAAGCTCACGTGTAGCTGTTTCTGGAAGTAAATCAATAGTATCTGTATCCCTAGCAGTCTCACCCGATTTATCTTTGCAGTCCACAATATAAGGAAGTGCCCGCGGTTCCCAGCCACATAAACTTATAAGTTTTTGTGCCTGCAAACATCAATGCATCAGTATTATCATTAGACATGGCTCAAAAATATACCAAATGCCTCTCAGAAAGGATGCAATGGTCAATAACTGATCACTAATTAATTAACTGTAGGTCTGTAAGCTAATTCTATCATATGAATGAAATAGAATGAATTGGGAAGGAATGATTTGCAATATTATTTTTCTCTGGACGGAACAAAGTGAACTATATTGATAGAGGCACAACAAACTAAGGATCATCCTATTCTACCAAAATCATATAAGTACCTTGAAAGCACGGACATGGGAATGTCAGACCAAAGGCCGAAATAATAATAAGATTGCAAAGTGCTCTACGTTAGCTAGGAATAATTGAGATTTCTTGAGGACAGGTCAAACCTGGTAGAAAAGTTGAGCCGGGCTCACTCCAACATGATTGATAAGGGATTCTGTTTGAGAACATTCGGCTGCAGTGTCGCCACATGCAGGTGCAATAGGTCGTTTGAGAAATTCCTCCAGGTCAGAGCTCCTCATGTAGTCAATGGCAGATGGTGAAATAACAGGCAGGGCTAAAAGTTGAAGTAAAGCTTCTACCCGCTCTTCATGTCTATCGACTAAATCCTGCGGTGTCATTGAAGGAAACTCAGAAAGCGTATCTTCGCATGCATTCTCCATCCATGGACAAAGTAATTTGTGTCCACCATCCAACTTTAAGCTGAAGACTGATGCCGCTTTCTCCACTGTAAGAGATCACAGAGAAGATATTCCAATTTCAGTGAGGACACAACACAAAGCCTTTTTATCAGGGTATCAGTTACATAGAGATAATTCTACAAATAACATGTTAACGGTACCTTGTTGCTTTGACCAAGAAGATGGGGCTGCAAAGTAAAGATGAGCTCCACAAGATTCACAAGCTATAGTATCTGTGTCAACATTCACCCACCCTCTCCTCGCGCAATTCACAGCACTAATAACCTACCACCAGACATAAAAAAAATAAAAAAAGAGAATCAGCTACGAATTTCATCGCAAGAACATGGCAAGCACCATATAAAAATGACTCGAATTCTAATGGAAGAAAAACTGTTGTCCGGTAATATAAAAAAAAAAATCATGAAAGATGTGGTTTAAAGGTCACAAGGAGCAGACCTGGGGTTTGGCAAACCATGTCATGGACTTAAAAGTAGCTAGCCTCCTCATAAGGTCACCTCTATCCCATGGCCTGCAAAGACCAGAAGGTGATGTCCCGGCGGGAACTTTCAAAGCTGAAGACCTATCAATGGTAGCTAATACCGTCTTTGGCTCAACCAGAGCTAACGCAGATGAAGGATTTGGACGCTTCTTGCCTCTTAATTGTTGCTCTACAGGTGAACTACAAAAACAAACGGATATCAAGTAAACCATTGTTTCCTGGTGCTGATGCAATGTCATAACCCTAAAGATAATTCACAGGCTCTAACGCAAATACAATATATAACAAATCAAACTAAACATCTTAGGTCAGTTTATCCCTAGCCTCTTAAGTGCATTGTGACTGGAAAAGACAAGATCATTGATTCCATTAAGCAATATACACACCTCAATCAGCTAAATAGAAAACAGATACGGAAGATGAATCGATATTTTAACTGATAATCGAAGAAAAAAAAAACAAAAATCCAAAACAAAACCAGCAAGAAGAAACTGACCTGGTGGAGGAAGAAGGAAGCTGAGGTTTCGATGGGGTGAAGAGCTTGTCCATGATCTGGTGGAATCTCTTCTCCGAGTCTTGTGCCATTATTTAGCTTCCAGAAAAACGCAGCTTCCTCTTGCTCCTTCGTCTAATCTCGACCTGCTACAATCCTATAAACCCTAATCCTTACAGATTCGCGCGTCCATCTTCTTCGTCGCGGCTCAGGTGAACGAGCGTGGGCTTAGAATGGCGGTGACGGAACACCACGTAAACGACGGGACCTCGTGTCGTTTTCTAGTCTCTCTTCAGATTCGGCAAAATCCAAAAGTTCTCAAATATTTTATTCATTTTACGAATAAGTCCCTTCAATTCTTACCTTGTCCAATTATCACCCAAACTTTTCAAAGATCTTTCAAAATCCAAAAAACACAAAAGATCATCGATTTATTTAGCAATTTAAAATATTAATTCAGAGTTAATGCGCAAAATCCTCACAAAAACAGATATTCCTCAACTACTACAAAATCATGTTTCTTTGACAGATTATTTATTTTTTCACCTATTTGAAAAATTAGCAAATAATAAGTCAAAGCCATATCTATTGTATATCCCACAAGTTGTGGACAAGCCAAACTAACAAACCTAGTTGCTCTCTCACACTTCTTAAGTTCAAATCTTAAGCACCATAATATAGTGCAGAAAAAGAAGCCCGGACATCAACATTTTCTCCAAGAACTACCCCTCAGTATCAGAAATTAACAAAATGAGGGCACCAAAGATTGTTCTCCTTTCAATCTTCGTATTGGTTTTTGTATTTTCACATGTGTCATGTACTGAAATTGAAGCTGGAGGAGAAAATGGTTGGGTCATACCACAATCCAATGACCATGGAGATGTTTTTAACCAATGGGCTTCCAAGAACCGGTTTAAAGTTGGCGACACAATCCGTAAGAATTATTTTTTTTTCCTATTCTTTGTCAATTATATATGATCATCGTAATGCCGATTTTGAGCTTTCTTTTGA
>OVAY01002625.1:0-10892 GCA_900406395.1 Kernera saxatilis | reverse complement strand
GATTGACTTGAAGGTCTTACCTTATATCATAATTTCTTTATAGGATCATTTGCAAGTTCGACTATATGAAGGTGCAGTCGAAGAAATTAAATTTGGCTCGCATTTTTTTACTTTTGCCTCGATCTTAATTCTTAATATATGGTATTATGTAGATGAAATTCAATGTCAGACCTTAAAATCACAATTTCTTTATAGGATCAAGTTCGACTATATGAGAGTGTTTCCGAAACAATTAAATTTGTCTCATGTTTTTTTTATTTGTGCTTTGATCCAAATACTTAAATTATGGTGTTATGTAGATTAACTTCAAGATCCCACCTTAAAATCACAAATTCTTTATAGGATCCTTTGCAAGTTCGTGCATATGAAAATAAAATCGAAGCAATTGAATTTGGCTAGTGATTTATTATTTTTGTCTCGACCCAAAAGTTTAAAATATGAAATTATGTAGATAAACTTCAATGTCCGACCTTAAAATAATAAATTCTTTATAGGATCATTTGTAAGTTCGACTATACGAAAGTATGGAATTACGTAATATGGAATTACGTAGATGAACTTCAAAGTCTGATCTTAAAATCACAATTTCTTTATTGGATCCTTTGCAAGTTCGACTATATAAAAGTCCTGTCGAAGCAATTAAATTTGGCTTCTGTTTTTTTTTTGCTTTTTTCTCGACCCAACTGCTTAAAATATGGGATTATGTAGATGATTTTCAAGGTCTGACTTTAAAATAACCAGTTTTTATAGGATCCTTCGCAAGTTCGACTATATGAAAGTACTCGTGAAGCAATTGAATTTGGCTCGTGATTTTTTTACTTTTGCCTCAACCCAAATGCTTAAAATATGGGATTATGTAGATAAACTTTAAGGTCCGACCCTTTAATCACAGTTTCTTTATAGGATCATTTGCAAGTTCGACTATATGAAAGTCCTGTTGAAGAATTTAAATTTGGCTCGTATTTTTTTTGTTTTTGCCTCGACCTAAATGCTTAAAATATGGTATTATTTTGATGAAATTCAAGGTCCGGCCTTAAAATCACAATTTTGTTATTTGATCATTTGCAAGTTCGACTATATGAAAGTGCTTTCAAAACAATTAAATTTGGCTCATGGTTTTTTTGACTTGTGCCTCGAGCCAAACGCTTAAATTATGGTATTATTTAGATGATTTTCAAGGTCTCACTTTAAATTAACTATTTTTATAGGATCCTTTGCAAGTTGCACTATATGAAAGTGCTGTCGAAGCAATTAAATTTAGCTCGTGTTTTTTTACTTTTGCCTCAACCTTTTAGTTAGCAGCGTTAGCAGCCTGATAGCACAAGATCGATCGAACCCAGAAAAGGTGGAGCAAGTTCAGTACATTTCAGAAGTAAGTCGAACACCAAAAGAAATACACATAAAGCTCCCGTCGGAGTGATGTGTATTTTGGAATATCGAGGAGTGTGCATTTTTTTTTCATAGTTATAAAATATTTTATTAATTATGCATATTGACAATGGACAACAAATAATATTTCTTGTCCAGCATCCTAATGATATATGCCTACAAATTTAATGATGTCTATTCACAATGGTTATAAAAAGTAAAACAAGGTTTTAGATAGCAGCGTTAGCAGCCCGATTTTTTCACAGTTATGTATTATTTTATTAATTATGCCTATTCACAATGGACAACAAATAATATTTCTTGTCCAACATCATATTGATATGTTCCTACGAATTCAATTTTGCCTATTTACAATGCTTATCAAAAATAAAATGAGGTTTTAGTTAGCAGCCCGAGAGCACAAGATCGATCGAACTTAGAAAAGGTGGAGCAAGTTCAGTACGTTTCAGAAGTAATTCGAACACCAAAAGAAATACACATAAAGCCCCGTCAGATTGATGTGTATTTTGGAATATCGAGGAGTGTGCATTTGCTTTTCACAGTTATGTATTATTTTATTAATTATATCTATTCACAATAGACACAAAATAATATTTATTGTCCAACATCCTAATGATATATGCTTACAAATTCAATTATGCCTATTCACAATGGTTATAAAAAATAAAACAAAGTTTTAGTTAGCCCGAGAGGACAAGATTGATCGAACCCAAAAAAGGTGAAGCAAGTTTAGTATGCTTCAAGAGTATATCAAATACCAAAAGGAATACACATAAAGCTCCCGTCGGATTGATGTGTATTTTGGAATATCGAGGAGTGTGCATTTAATTTTAACAGTTATATAATATTTTATTAATTATGCCTATCCACAATAGACAACAAATAATATTTATTGTCCAACATTCTAATGATATATGCCTAAAAATAAAACAAGGTTTTAGTTAGCGGTCCGAGAGCAAAAGATTGATCGAACCCAGAAAAGGTGAAGCAAGGTTAGTACGCTTCAGGAGTATATCGAACACCAAATGAAATACACATAAAGCTCCTATCGGATTGATGTGTATTTCGGAATATCGAGGAGCGTGCATTTTTTTCACAGTTATGTATTATTTTATTAACTATGCCTATTCACAATGGACAAACAATAATATTTCTTGTCCAATATCTTAATAATTTATGCCTACGAATTTACTTATACCTATTCACAATGGTTATAAAAAATCATACAAAGTTTTAAGTAGCAGCCCGAGAGCACAAGATTGATCGAACCAAGAAAAGGTAAAGCAAGTTTAGTACGCTTCAGGAGTATATCGAACACCAAAAGAAATACACATAAAGCTCCCGTCGGATTGATGTGTATTTTGGAATATCGAGGAGTGTGCATTTGTTTTTCACTGTATTATTTTACTGATTATGCTTATTCACAATGGACAACAAATAATATTTCTTGTCCAAAATCTTAATGATATATGCCTACGAATTTAATTAGGCCTATTCATAATGGTTATAAAAAATAAAACAAAGTTTTAGTTAGCAGTCCGAGAGCACAAAATCGATCGAACTCAGAAAAAGTGAAGCAAGTTCAGTACGCTTCAGAAGTAAGTCGAACACCAAAAGAAATACACATAAAGCTCCCGTCGGATTGATGTGTATTTTAGAATATCAAGGAGTGTGCATTTTTTTTTCACAGTTATGTATTATTTTATTAATTATACCTATTCACAATGGACAACAAATAATATATCTTGTCTAACATCCTAATGATATATGCCTACGAATTTAATTATGCCTATTCACAATGGTTATAAAAAAATAAAACAAGGTTTTAGTTAGCGGTCCGAGAGCATAAGATTGATCGAACCCAGAAAAGGTGAAGCAAGGTTAGTACGCTTCAGGAGTATATCGATTAAAAAAAGAAATACACATAAAGCTCACGTCGGATTTATATGTATTTTGGAATATCGAAAAGTGTGCATTTGTTTTTTACAGTTATGTATTATTTTATTAATTATGCCTATTCACAATGGACAACAAATAATATTTTTTGTCCAACATCCTAATGATATATGCCTACGAATTTAATTATGCCTATTCACAATGGTTATATAAAATAAAACAAGGTCTTAGTTAGCAGCCCGAGAGCACAAGATTGATCGAACCCAGAAAAGGTGAAGCAAGTTCAGTAAGCTTCAGAAGTAAGTCGAACAGCAAAAGAAATACACATAAAGCTCCCGTCGGATTGATGTGTATTTTAGAATATCGAGGATTGTGCATTTGTTTCGTCGGATTGATTTGTATTTTGGAATATCGAGGAGTGTGCAATTGTTTTTCACATTAATGTATTATTTTATTAATTATACCTATTGACAATGGACAACAAATAATATTTATTGTCCAACATGTTCAGAGATATGACCACTCTCACATTCAGCGTTATCTACCAGTTTGACACTCGGATTTGCTGGCTGGCCTTCATCATTACTAGATTCGAACTCCTCTTGGTTCGCTTGGGTGCTACCTTTTAATATCTTCACATGCTTCTTTAAAAGTTGAAACTTTGATTCATATTTCTTTGCTCGTTTCTCTAGTTGTTTGATCCTCAAACGTAATTCCTCTTCAGTCGTAGCTTTTCTTTTTTTTTTCTTGCTGCTTTTCTCACCACTATCTCATGCGTCGTCCTCTTCAGTCGTATCTTTTATCTTCTTCTTTCCACGGTCTTTCTCACCACAATCTCCTCCGTCATTTTCACCGCTGTCTCCTCCGCCCTCTTCAGCCTCTGGACCTCCATCAATACCTAATTTTCCTGCTGAGTTATTTTTCTTAATGTTCCACCCAAGTAACAACTCCCAAAACTCCTTCTTTGAATATTGATGCGGAGCGGATACGCAAAGGTGTGATCATTTGATTGACAAAGTAAAGGATGGACGAAAGGTGATTAAGCCTAAATCAATTAAGGAACTGAAGCAATATAAGCGACTTGGGTGGACCAAGTCTGCTAATTAAATCTACAAATCTACCATTCTTAGTCTACCGAAATGAAGTCTGCCGAAAATTACAAATTGACCGAATCCAGTTTTTTAAATCAACCAATTTGAGTCTGTTGGATAGTTCTCAAATCTACTGAGGAATTCTCAACTCTGCTAAAAAATTAAAGTCTTCCAATTCTAGTCTTTCAGAATCAAGTCTGCTGGTGTCAAGTCCAAGAGTCATTTTTGTCCAAGCCATAAACTGCATTTATTTAGTCAATTTAACACAGTTTTATGCATATTTAATTTCCGTTTTGGGAATGTCTAAGGTTGTATGCATGTAGACGAGTTTTTATTATGGTTTTTATTGTATTTCCTCTTTATAATGAAGCTCTTATGCTTGAATGAAGATCAGAAAATGAATTCTCATAAATGGGAGTGTCTTTTGTGATCCCTTTGATTAGTTTGATCATTTTCCTTTATCCTGAGCTTAAACGAAAAACGAAGAAACACAAAAACTCACTTCTTTCGTCGGCTGTATGTGAACATCTTCTTTCGTGTATCAGTCTCCTCCCGATGCTCTGAGAATTATCTTCACAGAATATGATCTAGGACTTATCATTGACTTACGCAAACTATAATTCTAATTTCAGAATTAGATTACTATATTTCTAATTTTTTTTTTCTCGTACATAACTCAATTCAATGAATGAAACAAGCTTATTATGATTCGATTGCTAACTATAGTGTAAGAAGTGGCTTATCCTACAAAACAAAATGTGATATTCACATTCTCATTTAACAAATGGTGATTGTCTAAAGTGTCTAACAAACGAGTAGAGGAAAGACAAAAGGATTCCTAATAATATCAGGAAAAAAAACCAAAGTGAATATAACCTTAAAATCACAAATTTTTTATAGGATCTTTTGCAAGATCGACTATATGAAAATGCTCTCGAAGCAAATAAATTTGGCTCCTGTTTTTTTGCTTTTACCTTGAACCAAATGCTTAAAATATGGGGTTATGTAGATGACCTTCAAGGTCCGACCTGAAAATCACCATTTTTTATAGGATCCTTTGCAAGTTTGACTATATGAAAATACTTGCGAAGCAATTGAATTTGGCTCGTGATTTTTTCTTTTGCCTCGACCCAAATTCTTAAAATATGAGATTATGAAATTCAAGGTCCGACATTATAATCACAATTTCTTTAAGGATCATTTGCAAGTTCGGCTATATCAAAGTTCTGTTGAAGCAATTAAATTTGACTCATGTTTTTTTTTTTACTTTTGTCTAGACCTTAATGCTTAAAATATTGTATTATGTAGATAAAATTCAAGGTCCGACTTTAAAATCACAATTTCTTTATTGGATCAAGTTCGACTATATGAAAGTGTTGTCGAAACAATTAAATTTGGTTCATATTTTTTTACTTGTGCCTCGACCCAAATGCTTAAATTATGGTATAATGTAGATTAACTTCAAGGTCCGATCTTAAAATCACAAATTATTTTTAGGATCTTTTGCAAGTTCGACTATATAAAAGTTTTGTCGAAGCATTTAACATTTGTGATAAGGACATCGACCCAGAACCTGAACCTAACCCCGTATGTGGTCAGAGAAGGACCCATGATACGCTCAAAGGCCAAACAACTCAGCAAATGGTTAAACTTAGATGTTGAAGACATCTTGCACACTCTAGAAGCATCAGAATCCGCCTTCATGATTTGGGCCCGTGCCTACTTTCCATTTAGAGATGAACGAACGAAGCAAATCTAGAAAAATACGAGCCGATTTGGAAAAACCCGAGCAGACCTTCAAAGACTCAAAATGACATGAGCTCTAAGATTCACAAACAAATCCCACATTTTAAGAAATCCGAGGCCACCATTCTCGACCCAAATGAGGGACTTATCGTAGAATTCCGCAACTTGAGGCTCAATCAAGCTTCTGACCACCAAGGTAAGTTATGTTTGTACTCAAGTCATTTTACTTTAGATAACATCAGTGCAGGTACAAACATGTTGAATTCTCAAGAGACCTTACAAACAAAGCACATAACCAAGAGCAGCTTAGAAATGGGATCTCAAGAGAACGAATACAAGGACGTGGAAAGACATCAAGTTGGAGAGCTTTCTAAGGAAGAACATGAAGGACAACAAGACTTCTACAACTCGGGACCCGACAAGCTTAATGGCGCCCATTTGAGCCTAATGCCAAGGTATATCCAATTTCTATTATTCAAGCAGGTTCACTAGGCCTCTCCAACGCCCATAGATAATACTACTTCAAAGAATGCGAAGACTCTAGCTGTTTAAGAGTTTTATATTTTATTCGGCCATAGTTTCCTTTTTAGCATAAGTTATTTTTTCCTTCTGTTTTCTTAGCCCGAATTGTTAGTTTACATTTTTTTTTTNCCGAATTTTTTGTTTTCATTTTTTTTTTTTTTTTTTTTGCGTTTTATTTTTGACCTACTTGGATTCACCTAAGGTTAGAGCTTTTGTATTGTATCAGAGACCAATCATATCTTTATGGTGTACTTCGTTCCATCAGCAACTCCATTCATTAGATCTCACACAAAAGAGCGATCCGCAGCGTGTTAGATCTCCATAATCGACCATCTCTGATTCACAAGAAAGGGCGACCGCAAGCTGGTGTTTCCTATGCAATCTATCAATCATAAGTCTCACCACCGAGGCTTATATCATCTGGTATCAAAGCCAAAGGTTCTGCCTTTGTTTTTTCTTACCTTTATATTTAGATCCGTTTGTTTTCTGTTTTTCTGTTATAGTTCAGCTTGCTTAGTGATAAAAAGAAAACCCACAAAATATTTGTTCCTGTTTTGTTTTCTATTTGCATTGGTTTGCTTTCATAAAACCCTAAAACCCATAAAAAGTAGCCTAGATAGATCCGTTTAAGCTTGCATCTTAGTTTGTTTCACTTCTGTTTGCATTCATAAACCCGAAAACCATAAAAAATTTGTGTTAAGTTTTGCTTGTTTGTCTCGGCTTGTTTAGGACACTCGCTGCATCAGCTTGATTGTTAAAATAAGTTATTGAAACTGATTTGTGTGGATTGAATTCACTTCTATCTACCTTTGGTGCTTTGATTTATTTGTTGTTTTTGATCAAGTTCAGAGGCATTTAAACAACCAAGAAGCGACATGGCAGAAGAAGACGTCCCTCAAGAAGCCTTTACAAAGATTGTAGCAGTCCTTAGAGAGGAGATGCATGATGTTAGTTGAAAAATGGAAAATTTGAGGCAAGAGTTTGGAGGCCGAACTGGTCGTCTAGAAGTGCAACAAGTCTGAGCCGCCGTGAGAGGAGCTCTGAACCCTCACGATGAACCGACTGATGATGAATACATGGATGAGTTCGAGGAGGACATTCCACCGATCCACTTCAGAACCAACAACGAAGACGAGCTGATCCTTTGAGAAGGAACTGAGCTCGAGAGGTAGCTCCCCAAACCAGAAACCATGAGATTGAGCTAACTCCTCCTACCTTTGCAGGAAAAAGAAATCCGGAGGTTTATCAATAGCAAGAGGAAGAATGGACAACGCCATTTGGGTAATTGTGGATCGGCTAACAAAGGTATCACACCTCTTGCCAATGAATGACACTGACAAGACGGAGACACTCGCAGAAATGTACATCGATCAGATAGTACGTCTACATGGAGTACCTGCAGACATTGTATCCGATCGAGACCCAAAGTTTACAGCAGCATTTTGGGAAGCTTTACAAAGAGCTCTAGAAACGGAATTGCATATCAGTACGGCCTTTCACCCTGAAACTGATGGCCAGACGGAAAGGACGATCAGAACAATAGAAGACACGCTACGAATATGTGTCTTGGATAGGTCAGGTACGTGGGAACAATACTTGCCTTTGATAAAATTTTCTTACAACAATAGCTATCACGCAAGTATTGGTATGTCGCCGTACGAAGCTTTGTACGGTAGACCATGTCGAACACCTATCTGCTGGGCAGAGATAGGAGATAGGGGAATGTTTGGACCACGTATAGTTGAAGAAACGACGAGTAAGCTTGAGACCATTCGGGCTAATATGGAGAAGGCACAAGTTCGACAGAAGAAGTGTGCAGATCAAGGAAGGAGAGAAGTAACATTCGAAATTGGAGATCTAGTATACCTCAGAGTAACAGCACAGAAGGGAAAAGATCGTTTTGGCAAAATCGAAAAGCTAGATGTGCGGTATATTGGACCATATCGAGTAAGCCGAAGAGTCGGAGAAGTCGCTTACAAATTGGAACTACCGGCGGACATGAATATACACCTAGTATTTCATGTTTCAATGCTTAGAAGACATGTTCCAGATTCGACACGGTAGAACCAGAAAGGATAGAAGAGTTACGGACAGACCTTACTTATCCTCAAGGCCCAATAAGAATAGGAGAAAGGCGTATCCGTAAGCAGAAGAATCGTGAAATTCTCCAAGATCATGTGTTCTGGGGAAAACAACACCAAATCGTTATCACTTGGGAAGACGAAGAAAAGTTTTGAATGGACTACCCGGAATTTTTCACCGAAGAAGCTGGAATGGAGCAAGGAGGATCCTCAGGAACGTAAGAATTTTGGACGAATTCTATTAAGGAGGGGAGAATATAGTAACCCTGCCTAAGGCTATGACCGGCCATGGGCCAAGGAAAGAAAAGGAAGGATAAAGGCTAAAGAAAGACTTTGATCAAAAGAAAATGGAAATGGCTCCAGAGAAACGAATTTTGGCCAAGAGAGAAGATCATCAGACCGTCCGGAACAAGTGACGGACCGCACGGTACGATCGGCAGTTCATCGGGTCAAAGGAAACGTCAAGGGCTGGATCGGAAAGAATGAGTGGTCAGAGCCATGCCACGTCATTGAGCTACTAAGCAGCTGCATCATCAAGGTGCTTGGTGGGAAGTAGCTGAGTCATCGAGCTGCTCGGGAATTAAGCAGCTGCATCATCGAGGTGCTCGGGTATAAGCTGCTGAGTCATCGAGCTACTCGGGAATTAAGTAGCTGCATCATCGAGCTACTAGAGAATTAATTAGCTGCATCATCGACGTGCTCGGGAAGAAGTGGGTGAGTCATCGACGTGCTCGGGAAAGGGAGTAGGTGTGTAAGCAGGTTCAGAAGAACGTGTGGCTCAGAACGTGCCGTGTAGGTGAGCTCCTAAAAATGTGTAGTCAGGAATGAGCTGTGTCATGGACCAGCTTAGAGTTAAGCTGCTGTGTAAGCTACTTAACGGAATTCGTGGTTCAGAATAGGCTGAGTCATCAAGCAGCTTAAGTAGAACCGGTGGACCAGAACGAGCCACATCGTTGAGCTACTTAGAGTTTGTGGCTCAGAATTGGCCACGCGGGCCGAGAGTGAACTTGTGGATGTGAGCAAGAGGTGAGGGATGAGTTATCGCACATGTGTCAACGTGAGGCAAGAGGTGGCTGATGAGTCGTCGGGGCATGTGTAGCCGTCCGGGAAGCTTACGGTCCACCTCGTGCTTACCTAAAGCCCTATAAATACCCCTCCTCCCCCCCCCATTTCGAATTTAAGTAGCATCCTAGACAAAAACCACCTAAAATCTTAGTTAGTCGAGCCGGTTGAGTTTAGCCAAGAAGCTTGGTCGGTAGGAAGAGCCGAAGGAAGTAAGCGAGGATCCGAACCTCTGCATCCGAAGCACTATGAGATCGGTCATGTGAAGTAGCACATGAATAGGGTTTATTTTTCTAAGTAATTTTTATAATTTTGATAGAGGTTTATGAAATTATACTTAGTTAAATTCTGTGAATTGTTTGGTGATTGTTGAAGATTATGTGATATCTTAGATATGGATTAGGATGTGGTTCGGTGATAGATATTAGAATTATCTATCCGTTATGCTAGCCGCGGAACGGTCATATTTTATGATAATAGAACCGTTGTGCTGGCCGATTGTCGGCTTGAATTGTGAGAATAACGGATTATCTATCCATTATGCTGACCGTGTGATACGGTAGCATTGTTGAGAGTAGCGGGTGGTTCACCAGCTACTACGGGTTTGGTGGTGGCGGGTTGTATCGGACAGTCAGTTAGGGTCGCTCCCGCTGGCGGCTACAATGACGATGTAGTTTATGCACCGTTGTACGAGGACGGATCGCATTCGGAAGGGATGTAGCTTCACTGCCTTTGTGGTCGGAAGCATGTGCACATTGCCTAAGACGGAGCAACTGGATCACCGTAACCCAGGTTTCGAGAAGTGAGAAGACAGTGCTTGTCTAGATGTTTTGTAATTTCCGCTGCGTGAACTTGAGATCGTTCATTCTTGTTGCATCTTGCATGATGTTTGTGATTGGGGTTGGGAATGGGATTATTATATGTTAGAGAACCCGACTCACTGAGTAATCTTAGATTACTCAAGATTCTACTTGTTTTGCAGGTCACCAGTAGCGGGATAAGCCGTAGAGGAAAGCTTGGACGCTAGGTGCCAATGTAGGTTTTTCTTTTGCCTTTTTTGTAAAATGTGGTTGCAGAATAAGTATGTATAGCCTTTTGGAGCTTT
>OVAY01002624.1:0-12794 GCA_900406395.1 Kernera saxatilis | reverse complement strand
TTTTTTAGGGATTTTTTAAAAAAAAAAAAAAAAAAATCCTCCAGATCGATCGATCCCGCCAGTTCCAATGAATCCAAAATCCATCCGTAAAAACAGATCGATCGGTGCATCACTCCGACCGATCGATACGCCTGTCCCGGTCGGTCCGAAATCCATCTGTAAAAACATATCGATCGATGCATCACTCCGGTCGATCGATCCGCATGTCCCAGTCGGTCTGCAATTCATCTGAGTAAAACCGTATCGATCGTCCATCGATCGGTAAGTTTTTTTTCTAGTTATTGCTCGGTTTTTCAATGTATTTGGTCTTCAGAACCTGTGTTACATGGGATTTTTCATGGGAATTTTCTCTTTGTTAGATGTTTTTAAATGAAGTTGCTACTTTACATCAGAGTGAAAATTTTGATCTCGAAGAAATTCCTAACACGAAGCCAAAATATTCAGCAGCATCTTTGATTACGACTAAACTTCCTCAAGTTTCAGAAGCTCATGTCCAAAACATAAGAAGGGAAAACTACACAATTTTCATGTCTAAAACATAAGAAGAAATATATACTACTATTGATAACTAAAAATATGAGAACCATGACGAGCTTCAAACTACCATGACGAGCTTCAAACTCAGAAAAAAAACCAGTACTCAAAATGATGCAGTACTCAAAATGATTCAATACTCGAATATCAAAAGGAACTAATATCAAAATGATTCAATACTAAAAAAAATGTCTAGCGAAAGTGGAAAACTGTTAAACAAAAAAACAAAGACATGTGTTTATATGGCAATATCACATGTCGATCTGTTATGTCCTTCTTTACCACATCGGCTGCACCTGTGCCTCTTAGACCCTTGTGATCCTTGTGATGATCTTATCTTGTCCTCAACTGTTTCGTATCTTCGTTTTCTTCGTCGACCAGGGCCTCTTCGTGTTTCTGGTGGTAAAACTTTAGCATTTTCAACATTTTCTGGGACACGCCATTCATCTTCTGGAACACCTATTGGATTAATGGATTCCTTGTATAACGTTCTCCATGCAGTAGTTAAATACACTTCATCGGCAAATGGATGAATATCCTTACCTAAAGCAAAAGCTCATTTTATGGCATGTCGGCATGGTATTTTTCCTAAGTCAAACTTTCCACATGAACACGTTCGTCTTTCCAAATCAAAGACATAGTCGGATGTATCACCTTTAACTTCTAATTTGTATTCAGTAATCGAAATAGCAAGCAATGTCTTCGCTTTTTCTATCCGCCTAGCAATCTTGTTCTCTACCTCAACTGTTAAAGGGTCGTTCTGCTTTGCACTTAATGCTCTATGCTCATAAAACCACCGTGTCATCATTTCTCTGATGCTGTCTAACAAAGGAATTATTGGATACTCTCTAGGCAATCTCAATGCTGCATTTATCGATTCAGCAGAGTTGTTGGTTCTAATGTCGTATATGTATCCCGGAAAATGACATCGAGCCCACTTTTTCACGTCAGTATCATGTAGATATCTTCCTATCGCTGGACTAATGTCGCAAATTTGGGCAAATATACTTTCGAATTCAGCAGTTCTATATGCTTTTGAGGCTTTTGCTATCAAACCAGCCAAACCCTTTCCCTTGTAATATGTTATCACATTATTGAACAAGTGGTGGATGCAAATACCATGTTTAGCGAGCGGGTAAATGTTAGCAAGTGCTTTACCAATTGAAGGATGTCTATCTGGAACAAAAGCCAAACCTTCATCATCCGCTATAACGGCATTAAGTTACATTAAAAACCACTCCAACGAACGATCATTCTCGGTATCAGCAATCCCAAATGCGATTGGATACAAGTTAGAGTTACCATCTACAACTGTAGCAACTAGTATAATTCCTTTGTATTTGCTCTTCAAAAACGTGCCATCAATAACAATCACCTTCCGAATTGGCTTGTAGAACCCTTTAATTGATTGACCAAAGCAAACAAATAGATATCTGAATCTACCATCACAATCAGTAGTATAATTTGTGTACGTACCAGGATTAGCTTCTCGTAGCACGTACAACTATTTTGGTAGTTTACCATAATTTTTTCTGGTATTCCTCTAACTTTGTTAACTGCGTACACACGAGACTCCCAAGTTTGGGAATAAGATAGTTCAAATCCATACTATGTACGCATAATATTAACGATATCATTCAGTTTAGGCCCTTCTTTCACACCCTCGTATTTATGCATAATGAAATGTCCAATTGTTCTTGTTGAAGGTGTCCTACAAAATTTTCTTTTCTTTGAAGGAGCACAAATATGTTCGGCCACATACTTATTGATTTTGAAATATGTAGACCCTTGTAAACATTCAGCACGAACACTCCATTTGCAATGTTGTTGTATACAACGTATAGACCAAATTCTTGCATCTGATTTCATAACCATGTAGTCAAAGTTATACTTCATCGCACAAATTTATAGAGTTGCCTGTAAAGCTTCCTTGCTTCTGAAATGCTGCCCTTTTTTTTAACATCGAATCTACCAACACTGATCCGACATCATCACCAACTTCAGCGAGAATTGCTAAAGAAATCACCATTCGGTTTATCCTCATTCACCAAATCAACAGAGTTTTCACGCATATTACAATCATCATCTTTGTCACTTGAATCACGAGGCTCTTCATTTAAATCGATATTGACTCTACTCCTTCGCTCCTCATCTCTAGCTTTAAATGTCATACATAACCGTATTGTGTTCTTCTTTTTTGAATACCCAGCAAAAGTTTTCACTTGTCGATCATTCGTGATAATAACAGGAGGGGAATCAACGCTCATATAAGTAGGTAAATAACTAAATTCCATATCTACCATACTTTGTTCTATTTCGTAGTCTTCCGAAACCATGAGCTTAAGCTCTTCAAGCATTGTAGTTGCGTGCAAATTCAGTAATCTCTCTCGTTTTTCTTCATCAACAATGAATCCCCCCTCCTTGTTGCCAAACGATCTCCATACACCAGAAATCACGTAGACCTGCAACATATTCATCCTTGACACTGAAAAAGACCTTGATATGAGAAAGGGTCACGTTTCTGTTTGAGAAAAATGGTCCACATTTTTTGTCTATTGTTTTAGACTAGTTAGAACACGTATTCTGAATTTTTAGAATATAATCTAAACAACATATATGATTTCCTTAAATATTAGATTGCATAAAAATTTTGTTTCCTTATTTGGAATTGATGTTCTGAATTCATAGAACATTGTGTAAATGGTAGAAAACATATTCTAATTTATCATAGACATAGAGTAAATGGTAGAATACATATTCTAACTTATAGTAGAATATATAGTAAAGTATAGAATTCGTATTCTAAACTTTTAGAACATCTGCCTAATTTGTTTTTCAAACCCGTAGACCACATATGAATTCTAAATATTCGTAAAACATTTAGAGTATGTAGAATATGCAATCTAAAATTTCGTAAAAAATGTACAAAAGACAGAAGGTGAATTCTAAACTACTAGAACGATGTTTTCAATCCAAAACATGTGAAAAAAATTCATATTTTCGATTATCCTTGCATATCAAATCAACATTCTAATTTTTTTATACCTTTTGGCCTTTTTTAATGGAAAAAAGTGGATAAATCTAACAAAATCGTAGTTTAGGCATAAAATGCAACTTTCAAATAAAAGTGCATATGGACAAATTCCAAAAAAAATTATTTATTTCCAAATTTCCCTAAAACAAATCTAGGTGCCGATTGGTAAGTGTACATTAGAGGCTTTCAAGGCTGTATCTATTTTTAAAGTCTAGAATTAGCCAATCAAGCTTTATTGGCTTTAGAACCATCTACAGCCCTCACAGCCAACTTTTTTTTTTTTTGTTCGTCTTTCAAACATTTTTTTTTAAGTCATACAAAAGAGGCTTTAAAAACTGACTTTGAGAATTATAATAAGCGTATGCCAAATATCAATATTTATAATTATTTAGTCCATTTGTATATTACAATATTTTATTCTAGATGACACATACTTTAAGATCCCTAAAATATAATATTAAATTTTTGTAAATGTGCAATGTATTCTTGTTTATAGTCCCGCTAAAATATATTGATTTTTTTGGTGTATAATCTGATTTTATATTTAATATGCTTTTTATTTATCATTGAAGTGTTTTTATTTTTTCTTTTTTGTTGAACGAGATTATGTATTAATTATTTATGCTAATATAACTGTTTTTATTATTCTAATAATTTATTTATAATATTTAAAATGATAATTTCTACTTTTTAAAATCTTAATCAGACTTTATTAATATTTAAAGTAACAGTCACAGCTTCTAAAGCCAAAATCTTTAAAGCCAAAAGTCTAAAGCAAAAGCCTAAAGTCAAAGTCCTTACCAATCAAGCCTCTAGTTGGGTCTGATACCACATGTAATTACTTTAATGATTTCCACTCATGAAATCTATCCCAAGATGAATCTAGATTTGAATTAATCCAACCACTAATAATTTCATATAGAAGAAGAAAGACTAACGTTGATCCATGCTTTGATTAGGCTTAATGATGGATTCAAGACTTCAATTAATTTATCCTCCCTTTGACCTCCAAATCCTTTCGATTCCTTATGATGGTTAAAGGAATCCAAATCCTTTCTCTCTCTTTTCTGTTTCGGCCACCTTTATGTGGTGTGTTCATATTCTTAAATTGTGACCAATAGCCACAAATGAACCCATGCAACCACCAACTTTTTATTAACCGTCACGTATACATTCGTGTATATATTGCATCATTTACACATAGTCATATATACTTTAATTAATTGATGATGCACTATATATTAATAATGGAGAAGAATATACTTATATAATTTAATAAAGCAAGGGAGGAAGATTATCAATAAACCTGGATTCTAATACCGTTAACCGAATCGATCCATCACGGTGTTGTCTTTTATATTAGAATCTTTAACATTACTATGAACGTGATCTTTATAATTATAATGAGAGACACATAGGTCACAGAAAAATATAAATATTCTTACAACTTGAACTTTCATGAGTTCACCTAAATATTTTCTCTCTAATATGAGCATTCGTCTCTCTTTTTCTCATCGACCATTTTCCTTCATCTCGAGAGTCAGTCTCAACTACTACTCCATCACTCTTTAGTCTTGATGAAGTCATCAAATCCAAGATCAACCACGAAAAGGAAGAGGTTTCTCAAGTGCCTAATTTGCTAGAGGATGTCATTACGAGCCAAAGAACCATAAACATTCTCCAAAAGCTCACTAAAACAAAGGAAGAATGACCAGATTGAAACCACATTGAAGATTAGACAAAAATCAAGACCCGAAACATTTTAGTCAAGGCAGCTTACCTGCATGTCGAGTGGAGTTCAACCTCATACAAGAAACCTCAAATAAGATGCTTATCGAATATAATTTACTCGATAAGGCCTATATCACGACCAGGCAAATTGCAAGCAATCCAATACCACATGTTCTGAACTAATACCATCACAATCAACATTTTCTTTATGATGGTATTGAGTTTAACAACTTTGGTGGTCAAGAAAGCTTTTGACAACAAGATCAATTTGTCTACTGCCAGTCACATCCTCAAGCTCCTCTTCAAGCTTATGGTCACGTCCCCGTTATGCTTATCAAAAATATTGAACAGAAATATGGTCTTTGTAATGGGACAAAGTTGCAAGTAACACAATTGCGAAAGCATATTATTGAAGTAAAAGTATTGACTGGGAGTAACGCTGGTGTAAGAACATTATTTCTACAACATGGGCAAACTGAGACGTTCTTTCCTTAATTCTAAAAATGTTCTGTAGTGTGACGATTGCATGGCGTTCCGAATCCCATGATACTTATGATCCACATCACCCAAGATCATAAGTTTGCGAACCATTTTATGTGTTGTACTCTCATACCAAAAAGAGACAAAACAGAAGAGAATAAGAAGTTGTGGATAATTGTTTTTCCATATCATGAATATTATATGAATGAGATTGAAGAACACCAAAGCTATATGAGCTTTTGGTTTCCAACGTATGTGCTCTCTCAAAGAGCATTATTGGAGACTTTATTATGGTCATTAAGGATAATATTAATATCTAAATTAATTGTCCAAAATAATGATGAGAGGTTACTTCTTGACCAAGTTTAAATGTCTATAGTGATCAATTAAAAATATCAAAACTCAATGCAAAGAGATAGGTTATTGGACCTATGATCCATCTACCCAAACCCAAGCCCGAACCCGAGCCCAAGCTCGTCCCGACTGGACCCAACTCGGTTTAGTGCATGCATGTAAGGATTTATCATTGGTTTGCTCTTTTCACCATAATTTGGTCCCAAGGTTTTGAACCTTCTTAGGAATTATCCACTATATATACTAGTGAGATTTTTCCCAAACTTTCAATGTGGGACAAAATCCACCTTGTCTATTTTTGTGCTTTTCAAGAAACCAACTTTGGACATCCATTTGTCATTGAAACAAACTTTGTTTTTGACATATGAATACACTATGTTATAATGCTCACTATAAGGAATCCAACGATTCCAAGATTTGGTCCTTCCGTGATAACTAAGTTGCCCGGAAAGGGCACCGAGAAACAGGCAAAAGCCATTTGTCCAAAAACAAGTTTAAACAATCCTCTACATGAATAGAAATGACTACACATGACGACTCGATAGAAGAACTTTTGAGAGTACAAGAGAAAAATCCATTGTATATGAGTTGGTAGCATTTTTCAGCCTTGAACCAGTCATTGTTAATAGCTGTCGGATTTACTCGACCAGGAGGTGAACATGATGTCTTGAACCCCCCGGGCTTTGATGTAAACCGAGACAACAGTTATAACACAACTTTATTTTCTCGTAGAACTAGATTCTCTATTGTGTTCATTTTGGCCTTGAACATGCATGGTTAATCATGAGTGAACTTGGAGAATTTCGCATTACATTCATTCTCTTATAAATGACCCCATTTCACACTCACAAGGTGATTTGCCATTAGATTTTTTTAAGGAGTATCCTGTCATACTCCACTTATATCTCAAAGCTATAGACTCAAATCATGAAAAGCAAATGCTTATCCTCTACACTTACAGGAAGCACTAGTAATCATCCTAGAAACTGGGCAGAGACATGAGTCTCCCAGTGCTTGTATTAGATTCTTCTTGAATTTGTTTTCCCTTTGAATATAGTTCTTGGGATCTCCAGTCACATAGGTAGGGTTACCATCAAGCATCCTCTTAAGTCATAGGCTTTAAATCCATTCGTCTTGATGATTTACAACCTGATCTCGTGACACACTTTTAATAAATGGATCCTAGGTTGTCAATCAATTTGATATAATCTATTAAGATTACACAATTTGAGATCAGTTTTCTAATGGTTTTACGTCATCGTCTTAACACACATGACAAACCATTATACACAAAACGTAGTGCCCGAGCTTTAGTCGATTGACTATCACAGTGTACACATGATGCTCGCACTAGTTTCTCCCACATAGGAATATCTTCCACGAAGTTCCAAAGCCACTCAGATTTCTTAGCTTTATCTAAAGTTATGAACTCATGTTTAGAAGATTTCCAAGATGTTGTTGCACTACCAAGTGTAAAGACATATCCACTTTTGGACTTTTAGTTTCTGGAATCGAATAGCCAAATGACATGACTGCATCATTCCAAAACTAACGGTTCTTTACCATAGTACAACTCATAACTTTTAGTAAATCATACGTAGCTCAGTGCTCTAGTTATAAATTTCCAGTGTTTATAACATGGATTACTCTTGTTTCGACTTACATATACCTAGTCCGCCAAGTCGATCAGTCACGTACGTCAGACTTCCGATCTCGTTTGAGTAGATCTTAAATCTCTCAAATATCATTTCCCATGTATGGTGTTGCATACTGGAGTCGATATGAAAATTGACGTTACCCTTCCGCGAAGGTTAGTCTAGTGTAGATATGACGTCTATAATTCTTTTTAACTCATTTTATAAAAGAAAGACTTTCATGAAATCAAGGTATACAAATTTTTCCTTACAACCCTTTTTGCTACGTCTAGACTATAAATTACTTCTCGAGGTTAAAAACCGTTAAAACACCAAAATAAAGTATTAAAAATATTATTAAAAGCAGTAAAAATCATAATATATCACTATTTTAGAATTCGGGTTTTTGTCCCGCAACTCAAATAGATTCAAATAAAAGAGCATTGGATTTTCTCAAGTTGGTTATTAAGTTCCATCTTGTATGTTTTGAACTCTATCAAACCCACAAACTTGCTTCTTAGCAAGTATACACATATATCACAGTAAATATTATTGATGGTTGTAGCGTAATGCCACCATCCCATTCGGTTATTCCCAACCAGATTGACTTCATAAACCACACTATACGTGTCAATTTCAGTCAAAGTGGTCTAGGACTTCCCATTGTCTCTGCGTGAGTCACTCTTCCTACGACATTCTTCAGCATTGCTACGACATGTGTCAGCCTTGTGCTCTATCGTGTCACACTTGTGGCATTTTCCATTAAACTTGTTTTAAGTATTTTGCTTTTTGAAGCAAGTGGAGGCTTTCAAAGAAAACTTGTATTTCTTTGTATCATTGTTCTCAACTACTTTAGCATTCAGTGCACAAACTTGAACACTATATGTTATGTGGTTTGAGAATACATTCCACTACCTGAAAATTGAGTCTTTAAGACTTATAGCCTTTCACTTAAGCTTGAGATAATTCTCGAAATAATTCTAAACTCGTGGAAGTATCTCCTTTAAACAACAAGCCTGGTATGTCAAAGTAATTAATATCCCTTCAGCCATATTATCTTATGCGTTATCCGGCGCAGCTCTTCGACTTTTTTATTAATGGGCTCATAATCCATTAAATATAAAATCCATATTATCTTGCTTTTTGGTGTGTCGACCCACTAGACTCGTAACCAATAACACCTCTACCGCAGCCGGTATAAATAGGATCTGGATATTCAGATAAACACCAAAATTCCAGTCCGTATTTTAGACAAAATACTAGGTGGCATACCACTCCCCACTTGGGGTGTTCACTCACTAGACTTGTCACAGTTAGAAACGGTCTCGTTTTAGTAATACTTTTGGACTCGATTCACATTCAAGCAAACCCGAACATGTATACTAAAAAATATATTAAAAGTTCAAACGAGCAATGGAATACAAAAATATAAATTGCAAAAATAGATTAAATAATTTTTCAGAATAAATAAATTCAGAAAATTATCAATTTAATCTAAATAAATGCAAAGACAATATTTATGCAATTTAAAACATAAAAGTAAATTGCATATAACCGAAATTAATTTGCAGAAACTATCAAATCTGAAAAAATCTGAACGAAATAAATGCAAAGCAATTCAAACAATTATGAATAAATTGCTATTAACTAAGCATATATGTCAACGATCGTGATGTAATTGCTTTTGCTAATTGAACACAAAAGTCAAAACTAAACCAGTCTTTTAACAGAGAAGGCTAAACCAAAGCATAAACACGCCTTTGAGCAAAAGACACGAGCTTTTGTCTTATTTTTTCTTTTCTTTTCCGGTACTTCCATTTCCAGAAGCAAGTTCATGAAAACAAGACACAAGCAAAAGAGAATCAGTTATTTAATCAAATAACAACTATTACCAAATAATTTAGCAATTATTTTCAGATAAACAAAAGCATAACATCTTTAACGATATAATCTTTCAGCTTGGAAAAATTCAGAAATCTAATCAGATCAACTATTGCATAAACATATCAACAAGATATAAGTCTAGACTGCCTACCCAAGGGCTTCGTTCAACATGTGGCTTATCATTCGTAACAGACTGCCTACCAGAGATAGATTGATAAACTGGGGAATGGATGTCCCCGCTAATTGTGTACTCTGCAATTCTGGTCTAGAATCCCATGCCCACCTATTCTTCGAGTGTGAGCTCTCGGCTGCTCTTTGGACCTACTTCTCAGGTCACTTCTTACCGGCGCAACCGATTATCTTCTCTGAGATTATTCAGTTGCTTCAGGGTACTCAGCATCGCCTATCCTCCCAAAAGGTTACGGTTTTAAAGCTGCTTTTTCAGGTGGTTGGGTATGTAATATGGAAAGAAAGAAATGGGTGTATCTTTTCTGGAAAAATCTCTTCCTTTGCGGAGCTAAAGTCTTCGATTGACAGGTGGATGCGAAACCGCCTATATCTCCTTCCCGGAACTGACTCCCTCTCGTAGCTCTCTCCTTGAATTGTATTTCGGTTGTATTTTCAATCTCTTTTGAGATTGCATCTCTTGTCATCAGTTTCCACTTTCGTTAGGTAAGTATATGGTAGGTTTATCTTTGTAACCTTAACTCTTTTGTATCTTTTATTTCTTTGGTATAAAATTAACATTAAAACCAAAAAAAAGATATAAGTCTAGAATAAAATTCTAGAACACAATAGCAATTTTATCAGATTAAATAACATAATAAAGAAAATGTTCTCTAGGTTAAACAAATCTGAAAAAATTCAGCCACAAATATAAGAGAAGATTGTCCGATTGATTGTTGAATACACAACAAAAATCAGACCCGGATTTAACCTCAAACACATCGAAAAATTGATCGGAGACTGATTGAAGATTCATATCCATGTTCTTATAAGAGCATCTCAGACTCCACTCTATTTTCCACTATGAACTCTATTTTAGAGTAAATTCATCTCCAATCTCACTCTATTTCCCACTCTAAAATAGAGTAAACCTATTTTTTATTTTTTATTTGGAGTAACTCTATTTCTTACTCTATTTTAGAGTTTGAAATTTTTTATTTATAAAATAGTCATTTGACTTTCAAAGTTTTTTATTTACTTCTCAAACAAATAATAATAATAATTATTTTTTATAATAAAATCAGTTTTCATTTACATTACTATATTATACTATTTTCAAAATTATATAACACTAAATAATCTCTTTATGTTTATATTATTTGAGATAATTTTCAAAGTATATTGTTTTTGTTTTTCTCTTATATTACAATTTGACAATTGTTTCTGCAAACTCAAAACAAACAAAATTTAAATTACAATGATTATCACTATGAGATTATTATATAGCTCATGTTTTTTTTTTAAATAATATCATAATTTATGAATTTTTTTTAAAGAATAAAATAAGTGGGGTTAAATTGTAAAGTTTATAAATAAAAGGTATTAGTATATAAATACCATCGACAAACTAAATAATTGTGAAGAAATTGCATAAATAAATCAGTATATAAATACAAATATACCTATACATGAATTATAGGAAGAACGGATTTGCAGAGGCGAGACGCTCTTTCCTTAATTCTGAAAATGTCTCGTAGTGTGACAGTTGCATGGCGTTATGAATCCCAGGATACAACTGTATAATTCTTATGATCCGCATCATCCAATATCATAAGCTTTCAAACCATTTTATGTGTTGTATTCTCATACCAAAAAGAGACAAAAGAGAAGAGAAGAAGAATTTATGGAAAATTGTTTTTCCATATCGTGAATATTATATGAATGAGATTGAAGAACACCAAAGCTATATGATAATGGAGACTTTATTATGGTCATTAAGGATAACATTAATCTCTGAATTAATTGTCCAAAATAATCATGAGAGGTTACTCCTTGACTAAGTTTAAATGTCTATAGTGATCAATTACAAACATCAAAACTCAATGCAAAGAGATAGGTTATTGGACATACGGTCCATCTACCCAAACCCAAACCCGAACCCGAGCTCGTCCTGACTGGACCCGACTCGGCTCAGTGCGTGCATGTAAGGATTTATCATAGGAGACATGTTAAGAGCATGCATGCTAAACTGGGAGATAAGTTGGATATATTATCTATCCTTGACGGAGTTCGCCTACAACAACAGTTACCACTCAAACATCGGTATGGCACCGTATGAGGCCATGTATGGATGGCCGTGTCATACGCCCTTATGCTGGACCGAAGTAGGCTAGTGTAGTGGCCCCGAACCAGGAATGCTCTAGGAAGCTGAGAAGCAGGTCGAACTGCTTAAGGAGAAGTTGAAAGAAGCAAATGATCGACACAAGGGTTGGACAGACAGTAGAAGAAAGGACCTAGAGTTCAGTGTAGGAGAAGAAGTGTACATGAAAATGCGAACATTCAAAGGGGAGCATGAGACCCACTGATTGAAGAAGCTCAGACCGTGTTACTTGGGACCGTTCACCATCACTGAAAGATATGGCATAGTCGCCTACCGTTTGGACCTACCTACAGAACTGAAAGAGTTTCATAGGGTGTTTCACGTCTCCATGCTGAAAAAAGTTGTCAAGGAGCCAGAACTGATCTTACCGCACCCTCCAAAGGACCTGGAGAAGAACTTGACAGTACAAGTTTTGCCAACAACATTTTGGGCCGTAAGGAAAGCGGACCCAGTAGGAACAAGAAGAGGTTTGTCCAAGTTCGTTGGGAACAAAACTGTATTCTCGAAGAGACCTGGGAACCCGAGCCGCGTTTCAGAAAGAACCACCCAAAACTCTTTGAGGACGAAGAAGTTCCTCAAGTGATGGTCATGAATTCGGTCTGAACCCTAACTTGCGTAGAAAGTAACCTTTTTCTTTCCTTTTCTAAGCGCAAAACTTCGGTCTTCTGTAGCTTTCCTCCTTCTTTCTTGTCCATTCAGGCTAAGGTGAGGATGCATGATATGTGGATCTTAAAGCATACGTTGAGTATGATTAGGCTCATGTAGACAAAGATTAAGCCATGCATGTGTAAGTATGAACGAATTCAGACTGTGAAAC
>OVAY01002623.1:0-16337 GCA_900406395.1 Kernera saxatilis | reverse complement strand
TATAAAAATATCAATAAACAATATTCACATAATTTTTTCCACCCGTACGTAGTACGGGCTTCGTACTAGTATAAAATAAACCAAAATTGAAAATCCCATGAAATGTTCGTTGTCACAGATGTTTAAATCGCTACAAGGATTTGCAATCATCCGAAAAACACACGAATAGTTAAGCCTAACATTTGTAGATAGTTCAAACTCTCAAAACAAATGGAGTTACACTACTATTCATAATAGAAATAACATCAAAACAGCAAACTTGATGGGGAAATCATAGTTGGCGAATACGAAATCGCTCTCAGTCTATCGAAGGAAACTTGATCTCTGTTCTCTCCTGAATTTTGAATGTTTGCCTTCTCAGGATCAAACACCCAAAATGTTGCATCTAGTTGAAAAATATTTGAAATATTAAAAGAAAATAGTTTCTCCCATTTCTCCTTTGGATTTTCTTGTTGTAAACTCCAAACGTCCAAAACCGGACATTTTTGCGCATTGAATAAGCACAAGCGGTCGTTTAAACTCCACATTTGCATATTAGGGGAGTAATTAATGTACCAATTTGGTAATAATATCCATCGGATTTTTTCGGTGTGAAGATCGATGGCTAATAATTGTGAATGTTTTTTCAATCTATTAAAATATAATGTCAACCAAAAGAGTGATCCGTTTGCATAGACTGATGTTTGTTCATTGCAAAGTTTATATTCAACTAAATTATAAAAACCGGCATCTCTTTGCTCACCATTATCAAGGGATAAGACCTTGATCTTGAAACGATGATAATTATAATTTTCTGAATACATCAAAATCACCTTGTATAATCTTGTAACAATGTCTTTTCCAAATCCAACTGAAAATGGCATTACGTTCGCTATTCTACCTTCAAAGAAACAAGAAAAATGATCAAATACACACATATGTTAGTTACCATGTTTTAGAATTCACGAAACTCTTGTAGGCGCCTTGGTGAAAAATAAAGCTTCGATTATATTACAAGTACAAATGTTTTTCATGTTATCAAAATTCAAAAGGACCAATATATTCATTACTAGGATTTTTTTTTTAAATATGTGTAAGTGGAGCATTCGAACATAGTCTCTATTCAATAACATTGTATTACATGTAAGAACATAGTACCTTTAATTTGTACATAAACCTACAAATAGATTAAGACATGCATGTTCATATCTTTAGAACATATAGATATATGCAAATTTGTGATTATTACATCCAAATATTTGTGATCAATTATGGAGAACGCACGTACCTGGAAAATCATTCACTTGATGAAAGACTGCTGGAGTAATTTGTCTCGTCGCTGGATCCTGTTTGTAAGTGTAATAACTATTAGGTATTGGCCATTGCGACACTTCCGGAGAAAGTGTCCGATACTCTTTCGTCGTTGGATTGATTAAGTAAATGCATCTAAAGTCGTTGTAGATCCCAATCAAAACCAAACCGTCGCAAGAACCCAAGACTTGAATAGTTTTGTTTTGAGAGTCGTGGATTGGATTATCAGGAAAAGTGTAAGAACTAGCAAAAGAAGGACAAATTTTCCCGTTGTTGTCATGATCTCTAGAAAAAGTCTCCAAGAGCAAAGTTGTTGAGTTAGAATCTTCATCAAACTTCGGTGTCGGTTGATGAACAACAAGAAGTTTCATGTTCGGAGTTTGTAATCCAAAACGAACGAGACGTTTATGGGAAAAATAGGTTGATTCGATGGTGGATCTCCATTTTTTCGACAAGGCTTTGAATCTAGCAAGTGATTGCATCGGAAGATGTAGAAAGATCTCTTCAACTACATCCTCTGATGTAATAATTCTCTTTCGAATATTTTTGTCTTCTTCCATTCTTTTCCAGACGATAGTTTACAATTTAGAGTTTTGTCATTTTTTTTGTGCATTCTCGTATCTAATATATAAAGAGATAAATAAATAAATAGTGAAGATAAACTAAATAATGTATTTTATTATTATATAAAGAACAAAATGCTCTAATCATGAATTTCAAATTTTAAAGATTTAGCATTAATTTATTTTAAATAATGATGATAAAATAAATAAATTTATATATATTTCCATCTTTAATACTACTGAAAAAATAGACAAGAAATCAGAAATTAGAGAAATATAATATACTATCACGTTATTTTCTTAAATTAATAATCACTAAGGATTAATTAATTTTAATTTTTTAAAAATATTTTTGGATAAATTTTATAATTTTAGCTAAACATTTGTTGGTATTTAGTTCTTTATCATAATTATTTTTTTCTAGAATAGTAATATATAATTTATTATTAATAATAATTTTTTTGTGTAAGCTAAATCGGAATTGACTAATAGATCATAAGTCAAAATTTTCAGAAATGATAAAATATCAAAGCAACTAAAAAATGAAACTTAAAATTTATATATTTATCAATTATTTAATACCATCTTTTAGTATTGGTTATCTTTCCATTTTATTTAAGTAATTAAATTATAAATACTAAATTTTGAAAACAACAAAAGATAATCAAATCATGAAAATTATGGTTAAAAATTCCAAATAATGTAAGTTTCAGAATATCTACATATATATATTTTTTTTCAATAGTATAATTCATAATGAGTATTTAAATGCTAAAATAGGATTACTTTGATGGACACAAAACTGCAAAGCAGTATCTTCTTTGTTCATACAATAACATCTTCATCATATCGCCAATCTCGACAACTCTACTTGGATATGAAACTACACTCTTGTTGCTTCGTAGCGACTTCTAGATCAATCAAATCAGACAAATTTAGGTATGAAATTAATGAAACCTACGTAACAAAAAATGGCAAACTATAATTTTACAGACTATGTTCACTTTACATCAATTATAACCTTTTCAACTCAAAACTTCAAAGCGATCGATTTTTCTTTATTATGAAACTAGATACGAACAGTAGTTTGAATTTTCGTTTCTCAAAACATGACTTAAATATTTGGAAAAAGAAACAGATTACCTTGAAGATGAATTCTCAAACTAAAAACTCTAAAGCTCGTCCAGTTAAGGAGACTAATTCTAGGATTTTTATATCAGTAATAAGATCTTTTGAACTTTGATTAAACTATAATTTGTTTAAAAACTTTTATATTATAAAAAAAACCTTCAAAATTGTTAGAAATGATAAATTTTAGAATTTGAATTGAACTAAAAATTAAAAACTTCCATTATTCTGAAAAGTACAAAAAACAAATAATACATATATATATATATATATATATATAATTACATTTCTTCCAAATAGATAGAAATACAATACCTTAAAAAACTAACAAATGATCCCTACATTTTCGGTAACCAAGATGTTTAACCACTAGGCTAACTCGCTGTTGGTGGCCTTTTAATTCCTTCTAAGCCAACGATATTCATTTTCAACTTGTTTATAATGTTAAAAACATACAAGCTTTGATAATTTATTTAAATATATAAATCCATCTTTCAATAACTCTTAAAACAAACAAGAGATAACATTAAAACAACAAATTTGATGGGGAAATCATAGTTGGCGAATACGAAATCGCTCTTAGTCTATCAAAGGAAACTTGATCTCGGTTCTCTCCCATATTTTGAATGTTTGCCTTCTCTAGATCAAGCACCCAAAATGTTGCATCTAATTGACAAATATTTGAAATATTAAAAGAAAATAGTTTCTCCCATTTTTCCTTTGGATTTTCTTGTTGTAGACTCCAAACGTCCAAATGCGGACATGGTAGTGCATCCGCTACGCACAAACGGTAATTTAAACTCCACATTTGCATACTAGGAGAGAAATCAGCACTGTAGCGATTTGGTAATGCTACCCATCGAAGTTTTTCGGTGTGAAGATCGATAGCTAATAGCTGTGATCGTTTTTGCAATCTCTGAAAATGTAATGTCAACCAAAAAAGTGATCCATTTGCATAGACTGATGTTTGTTCATTGCAAATATCGAAATCAACTAACCAATAAAAACCCGCATCTCTTTGCTCGCCATTGTCGAGGGATAAGACCTTGATCTTGAAACGAGTATAATCATAATTTTCTGAATACATCAAAATCACCTTGTATGTTCTTGTAACAATGTCTTTTCCAAATCCAGCAGAAAATGGCATTACGTTCACTGTTCTCTCTTCAAAGAAACAAGAAAAATGATCAAATACACATATATTAATTATTATTAGGGTTTATATTTTTTTTTCGGTAAACGATTAGGGTTTATATTACAAGTACATATGTTTTTCATATGGTATCAAAACCAATATATTAATCATTATTAGGATTTTTTTTAAATATGTGTAAGTGGAGCACTCGAACATAGTTTCTATTCAAAAACACTGTTTTTAAAACTAAGCATATAAATTTTAGCCTATATAGTTAATTTTTGATAAATAATTGAAGCCTATATTTTCTTTAGAAAAACATTTTTAACACATCAAAGGCATGTACCTTTAATCAGAGTATTTGTACATAACATACAAATAGTTTAAGAAATGCATTTTCATTATATCTTTAGAACATATAGAGATATGCAAATATTTGTGATGAATTATGGAGAACGTGCGTACCACATTGATGAATGACTGCTAGAGGAATTTCTCTCGTCGCTGGATCCTGTTTGTAAGCATAATAACTATTATTTATGGGCCATTCCGAGAGTTCCTGAGAAAGTGTCCGGTACTCTTTCGTCGTTGGGTTGATTAAGTAAATGCATCTAAATCAATCTTGGTGAGGTGACGAGGTCAATCTTCGGTGAGGTGACGAGGTCAATCTTCGGTGAGGTGACGAGGTCAATCTTCGGTGAGGTGACGAGGTCAATCTTCGGTGAGGTGACGAGGTCAATCTCTTTTTCCCTCCCCCTTCTTTCCTCTCTTCCCCTCTATTTATACTTTCAAGATCCTAAGTGGTGGGCCGGAGCGAAATCCCGCTTCTTGTAGGCCGAAATTGGTTTTGAACTTGGGTCGGGCTGAGTTGAGTCGGGCTTTTGATGAGGGTGCGCAGCCCATCTCCAACAACTAGAAGAAGAAAGACAAATTTGTCCGTTGTTGTCATGATCTCTAGAAAAAGTCTGCAAAAGCAAAGTTGTTGAGTTTGAATCTTCATCGAACTTCGTTGATGATTGATGAACAACAAGAAGTTTCGCGTTCGGGGTTTGTAATCCCAAACGAACGAGACGTTTATGGGAAAAATAGGTTGATTCCATGATTAATCTCCATTTTTTCGACAAGGCTTTGAATCTAGCAAGTGATTGCATCGGAAGATGTTGAAAGATCTCTTCAACTACATCCTCTGATGTAATCATTTTCTTTGGAATTTTTTTGTCTGCTTCCATTTTTTTTCAGCGATAGTTTACAATTTAGAGTTTTGTATCTTTTTGTGCATTCGTGAATCTAATATATATATATAGAAGGAATAATGAAGATAAACTAAATAGTGCATCATATTATTATATAAAGAAAAAATTCTCTAATCATGAATTTCAACTTTTAAAGATTTAGCATTAATTTATTTTAAATAATGATGATAAAATAAATAAATTGATATATATTTCCATCTTTAATACAACTAAAAAAATAAGACACAATAAATTAAAAATTAAAAAAAATGCTATCACATTATTTTCTTTCATAATCACTTGGAATTCCTTATTTTTTTTGTTTATTTAAAAAGTATGTTTGGGACCTGATAAATTTTATAATTTCAACTAAACATTTCTTAAATTTTTGTTTTGGTATTTAATTCTTTATCATGATATTTTATAGCAATTTTTTTTTGTAAGTTAAATAAGAATTGACTAATAGCAATTGTTTCTGAAATGATAAACTTTAAAAATAACAAATTCAAAGTTTATATATCTATCAATTATTTAATACCAAATTGATTTTGCTCTCTTTCCATTTTCCTTCAAGTATTTAAATTATAATTATTAAATTTTGAAAACAACCAAAGGATAATAAATCATAAAATATATGTTTAAAAATTCCAAATAATGTACGTTTCAGAATATTTTTTTTCTATAGGATATTTCATAATGCTTCAAAATTTTCTTACAATTTTAATGTTAACTTTGGATTTAAAATATTTTAAATTTGAATTATTTGTGTTTGTTATATAATACATCAAATGCTTTTGCCAACAATGGAAACATTTATAGGAACTTCCCTCCACCAAGCACCCTTAATCCTTTTTTCTCAAAAGTGTTTTCAAAAACTACAATAATTAGAAGAATGAAAATGTTCAAGTGACATATGATCTAGGACTCATCTTGTTTACCATCTTCCATGAAGGTATCCTCTTGTGGAAAAAATATCATTCCAATAACGGTATATGCAACTTGCCAAAGAGAGAAAGACATGTTTCGTTGGTGCATATGTTAAAGGCATTCCATGAAATGAAAGATATGAGACCAGATTTAGTGCTAAATTTGTCTTTGGAAAACAGATATGGACCACCATCTACGCCAACGAATATGCCTTTCTCTCTTGTATTGTTTTCTTTTAATACAAATAACAATGTTGAATAAACCAAAATAAAACTTTTTGAAAGTTAAGAAACAACGATTTCAAAGATGTGGAAACAATAATTTTTTTGTTCAACCAAGTTTTCATTCTATTCGAAAAAACCTAGATACAATAATAGTTAATATTTAATACTTAGGCGGGGAAAGACAAATTTCCGTAAATCTTAAACCTAGAAAGACAAATCAACGTTAGTCCTTTGCAGACGTTGGTCCATTTTTGAACTATGAAAGCCATGATCTTATAAGTGCATTAGCATCGTTGTTGAAGCTGGATTTCTCACTCTAAATCCGACCCATAAGCAAAGAAGCCCGACACCGAGCCCACCAAAGAGAATGATAAGTAAGCCCGTAAAAGAGATCGGCCCAGAGCGAGGATCGAGTTAAGGAAGAAATAAGGCTCGGTCAAGGAAGAGATCCCACGAAAATAGAAACAAACCAACAGCTTCCAAAGATGTCGAGGAATATCTTCCAAGTCTTCGCAAGCAAGTAACTCGACCTTAAATAGAAGAAGAGACAGAAGGAGAAGCCATCTAATCGTTGATCAAGCACCAATACACAAAACCTTAGATCAATTCTCTCTAAGTCTCTTTCTAGCTCACTTGTAAGCTCTCTATATTCGTTCTAAGACATATTTCACACGATATTCCCCTTTGTATTCAATAATCTATTTTATTAATACAAATCCAATTCGCCGACTAAAGTCATTGGTCATTAGTTTAGCTCTTGTGGGATTTAGATCCTAATTCCCTAATCTCATCTTCATAAATTCTCGGTTGTGGATTTTAGCATCCACAATCGTCTATTGATAAGATCATAAAACTCAAACAAACGAAAATTTACTATCATAATAATGTTTTCTCAAGGATGAAGAGACGATAACACTCGAACGCAAAAGAAAAAAAAACGATCACATGCAAAGATACCAAAAGGAATCGTAAAAATGTTGAGATATATCATTATGCATTATATTAACTTCAAGAAAGCCAAACATTTGCTAAAACGATTTACTTCAAAGTGAAACCAAACCTTCCAATCTTTGAGTAAATTAAAAAGGATGCAAGGCAGAATATCAAAACACAAGTGCGATTGATGTAGATCCATCACAAACAATCCACAATATCCTGATTATTTCTTACTGAACATGATGTAAACTAAACAATCCAAACTCATAATTAAGGACTTAGAACAACACATGCATTCCAACTAAAATATAGGATAATTACAAAGTTATCCCTTTTTCTTTGGTTTGTTAACGTAATTATCCGTTTCTTTGATCCAATCCACTACCGAATACTCGCTGCTTTAACTTGTCACCGAAAATTATAAGTTCCATCAATTTAGTTAAACAAAATTCTACTCATCCTCTAGTGACTAATAAGTAATAACAACAATATATAAGAAACCAAAAATACACATCGAAACAACGCGCGAAACGCAAAGTAGGTCGGAAATTTGGAGCAAATAAACAAGAAAATAAAAAATCATAAATGAAATTACAATCGATCGATGTACCTTATTAATCATATAGATAAAGAGAATCAATAAATTAATATTAACTTAGATTTTTTTTTAACAAATACCATCTGAGATGCAGATACTCATGAGCCGTTCACTTTCATTCCCAACAAATCTTATGCCCTAACACCACTCTCTATAGACTATAATTTATCACAAAATTACGAATTTGGAAACTGCAAATAACTTTAAAAACAAAACGATTTAAATTAGAAACAGATGAAAGCAGATAAACGATCTTTGAGATCTTCGAAGTACAAACGAAAAAACAGATTCGCGAAATTAAAATATGATTTCTTTCCTTAATTTTAAAAATTACGGTTATATGCAATTAAAAATACCATAATGATTCATCATACTCGAAATATTCTACATCCTCTACTTAATTTGAATGAAACTAATTTTAAATTCAATATATTTAGATAGTGCTTAATTAAATCATAAATAAAGATATTTGCTTTTTTGTACATTAAAATGTATGTTTTGAACATTTCTTAAAGATTTCAGTATAATTTTGAAAATTGATAAAATATAAGGTGGGCTATGTCAAATCCTGAAAGTTTCGTCCTCATCTGAATTTGACGAGTATACAGAGAACGACGTGTTTTTTGTTTTTTTTTATAATAGACTCTTGACCTGAAGAAAAAGCTTCGTCTTTTCGCAAGCAGGAAAAAAAAAGGGGAGGGGAAGGTGAAAAAACCTTCTTCAAATCCCTTCCCTTCTTCTTCTTTAACAAGATTCATACTTTCCTTTCTCCGCCATAGCCACAGAAAGAGAGAGAGAGAGGAGATGAATCACGGAATTTATGGTTTACGAAGCGGTCTTTCGCCTTCAGCCATCGATTCTTCTTCTATAACTCTTACTGCTTCCAAATCTGAACAAGAAGATTCTATCTGGGGTGATTATACTTTAGACCTCTCCTTCTTGTCCTCCGATGACCAGAGAAGTGGCCTCGATGATGATGATTCTCTATCTAACTTGTCTCGCGATGTAGAGGCCACCAAAGGTGAATATTTTTTCTCTTTGATGTTAGGGTCGTGTTTGTGAATTTGTGTCCTATGTGTTTGGAATTTGAATAACCGGGTGATTGGGAACGGAGATTTTGGTGTTAAGAGCTAATTTTGTGGGGGCTACTTTGTTTGTGTTTTCTCTTCTGACACTTGTGAAAATTTTGCAGAAGGACAGCTTTTAGAGGACAACGTAGCTGGCTCTGGAGTAGTTTTGGTAAACCCTAATCCACTTTTCTCGAAGTTGCCTGAGCTGCTGACTAAGACCTCCGATGTTGCTGGTGATGAGAAGTTGGAATTGTCCTGTGCCAACACAACTGTCATGTCTGAGAAATCTTCTACGGACTCTGACCAAGATGGCTCTGAGGAAGATTCTCCTTGCTGGATAGGAATACTTTCTCACAAGAATTTGGGCTCAGGTGCTAAATCTGTGACTTCCAGGCGTTCTACTGATGACCTTAGTGGAATTCATAGATTAAATCCCTTGGCACCTCAGTTTATACCATCCAGTTCTAAGAAGAATCTTGACACGGATGGGAAAAAATGTGAAGAGAATAGTTCTTCGTCTTTGAAGAAGTCTCTGTCTTCAAATTTTCCATCATCCTCTGGAGAATTCAACGTAACCGATCCTCCTGAAGATGGAAGAAACGATGGAACAAGAAGGACAAGCATCTTGACCCACAATGCGGATGGAAATTTCGGTTTTGTTTCTCAAGATAGCGTTTCCAAGACCGTGAGCATGTTGGATTCTAGAAATGAATTCCAACCATCAAAAAGGTTGGATCCTTTGGCCCCCGTTTTTGTTCCCTCTAGTGCAAAACTAAGTCCTTCTGTCCATGATAAGCAAGGAGCTTTTGAGACAAATGCACGTTCAACTTCTGCTCTAGCTTCTTCAGATAATAAGTTGCTGAATATGGTCAAGGTAGTGACATCTTCTGGAGAGGTTGGCCACAGTTTTAAGAGTCGATATGGCGTTCATGAATTAGGTTCGACATCTTCATACACTCCTTTGATTCAATCCGAAGTTGGGATTACTAAGTATGAAAAACTAGGAAGCTCTAGCAACAAGTCTCATGGTCAGCGGAGATTGAATCCATTGGCCCCTCAGTTCTCTCTTGCAGATACTGAACCGAAAGCATATTGCTATGATAATTACCAAGCTGCAGATGATTTATCGCTAGTGTTGAATACTGCCAGTTTATCCCCTTCAACTGGTTATAGGGACCATAATGTCGTAGATGCAGACTTAGCACAATCCTCAGTGTATGTGGAACGTCTCCTTCCCAACATGTCACGTGGAAGTTCTTCTCTTATCTCTCCAAAGGCGGATAGTAACTTTGGGTCAAGTAAGTGGTTTGCGGTGGAGCCAAAAACTACACTTTCAGTTAAGGGTAATAAAGATTTTAAGCATCCTCGTCCATTTCATGTCGTAGAAACTACAGAGAGTTCATCTTTAAGCGATATTAAAGCTTTATCTGGGCCATCTCCAAAAATGGATGTGAAGAAACTACTTACAACGATTCATGGACTGTCAGAGTTACTAACACTTGCACATGGTTCAGAATCTTCAGACTCACAAAATGCGGAAGAGCTTGATCTCATTAACAGTACTGTACAGAATCTTAACTTGTACATCCAAAACAGCATTCAGGAACAAGCTGGGAATCAAAGTGTCTCACGACGCAATTCATACGATCTCGCGCTGTTACGTAACAAAAGCAAGGTATGTTGTTCTAGCTGTTTTTATGTATACATTTTGCTAGCTTAAGCCACATGAGAATTCATTGAACATGGAAAGCCCTATACATTCTACCGAGAACATATTAAATATAGCATCATGTCTATTAGAATTTACAAAAATGATAATGTGTTAATGGGTCACCATGATTCCAAATCTTCTCTATTAGCTATCGATTAGAGACCTTCAGCGTCCAAGGGCAAACAATATGACTGTCGACCTTGATGTTAAAAGGAAGGAGAAATACTCCACGGTCTCAAGGGAGATGGTATCAGATTCTCGTTTGTGTGAATATGGTGCGACCAAAGATAACGGCATTGGTCAGGTATGGTGTTTTTATCTGCATACTTGAGTTATTATATTTGGCGTTTATTGGGAGGTAGACCGTCGTGTTGATAATGTGTAGGTTGCGGCTAGAAGCAGTTACCAACAGAATCATCAAGGCGAAGAGCAGATTAACCAACATGCACTGTTCTATAAAAGCTTATGGCTGAAGGCTGAAGCAGATAGGTGTTTGATGGTATACGAGACTTCTCTTTCGAATCCAACTTCTTGAGGAGATTAGAAAGGTGACATCAAATCATCCATAATAATACCACCCCTGAATATACACATCTTTGACTTTTAAATTCGGAGTGAAGTTTGAAGGGCATTACTTGTCACAGATTTTGGTAAGGCTTTCACAAGGGTCCTCTAGAGCATTTGCTTTCGATTTTGCAGGTTGGCATGTAAATTTCAAAGAACAGCCTCAAGATCTCCAATTTCTGGATGGAGACTATTAGGCATAGCAATCTTTTCCTAAGAAGTGGTGCCCTCTTTTTTACCAGTTGCCTTTTTCTTTTATTTATGGTCATATTGACTCAAGAGAATGAGTTTATCAAACTCTAATCTTAGTGCTTGCTTTACTTGCATAATCCTTACTAATCAAACTTGTCTTTTTCTTGCCAGAATCTCTACTGTTTGGACGTGGTTCTTTATGGTTGCTGAAGATTTAATGTTCTCTTGTTATGTGGTCCTGATCTTGTATACTATGTAAACAAACCTCTGTTACTCTTTTCTTAGCTATGTCATAACTCTTTTCCTTATATGGTACTTCCATCTTACTTACCTAGAAAATTAGACATACTTAAATTCTAGATTTGATCAAAGTAGAGGAGACAGAAATGACCTCAAAGTAAGGAGAAAAAAAAAACAGTGAAGAGATTAATAATGTTTCAAGAAGATGGTACCCAAAAAGTAATGTGGCAAGAAACAATGAGAAATCAAAAGTGAAAAGACAATGTAGGTGGTGGCTCTGCAACAACCTCCCTATGTCGTGAGTTCCATAATGGCTGAAACAATATCTCCATCATTGGCCTTTAGTGCCTTGACCGCTTTGGCTTTAGAGACACCTGCTTGGGTCATCACAAGATCAATGTCTCTGGCTTCAACGCCTGTGTCATCCACATCTTCTTCCTCTGCTTGTGGAGCCATGGCAGCTTCAGAAGCATCATTAGGGAGCATGGATGCCATGTCGGGCATCTTGAATCTCTGAGCAGCCTGGGTTTGTAGCTGAGAGCTCAGATCGTCGATCTTGGCCTCTCCAAATATGACATAAGTCTCGGAATTAGGACTCTTGAAAACATCTGGCTTCGAGATGACAAATAACACCTGATGGATTCCAGAATCAAACCTTGTTACTTATACCAGAAAAATGAGTCATGAGAGATTATTGTAAGAAGGTTTTACATTCTTGGATCTTTTGATGGTCACTCTGCTGACATCTGAGACAGGTTTCATGCCAAGCTTCAGAACAGCTTTGCGACTTTTCTTCTCGCTTCTACTTTGCTTGGAATTCTCATTTCCACCATCTCCTTCACCTACACAGTCAAAAACATGAAATTTTTTTTAACCAAGTACATAACATTAACAAAAGTTTTCTCTTAAAAAAGGTGTGAAACATAGAAAACCAGAAATCCCAATGCAAAATTCATATCACTATAACTGCACAATACTATCAAAGTGTTGTACAATAAAAAAACACTATAGAGATATGTTCAACAATATTCTGCAAAAAAAAAGAAAAAGTAAAGCCTGCGAAAATGTGGGTTTCTGATTTCTACAAATCTCATTTTCATAAACCTACAAGACTAACCTTATCCAAAAATCATGATTTCTGAACACAGCAATTTCACAAAAACATTCGTAAACCATTCGAAATCAAACGAATGCATTCTCCGGTTTAAAAATAAATAATCAAACCGGAGGCAAAATTGAAAGGGAGAGAAGAATATAACCTTCGGCATCATCATCATCGTCGTCGTCTTCTTCCTCCCCGTCTTTCACGTCCTCCACGACAACATCATTTTCCTTCTGTTTCCACCACAAACATTATCAAAATCTACGACAACAAATCAAGCATTCCCATCATTAGGAAATATCGAAACAGAAGAAAATGAAAATGAATACGAACCTCGAGCTTTTGTTGCTCTTTGATGGATTCAATCAGATTTTCCTGTGATTTATCTTCCTCCACAATTGGTCCTGGCATTTTTTCTTCCTTCTCTTCTTCTTAGCGACGATAACACACAGAAATAGGCGCAGCGAGAACCAAAGCTCCTTTCTAGCTTTTCTTCTATACCAGTGACGATGACCTAAAATAAAAAGGAGATTATGATCATCTGTTCCGCGGTTCACCCTACGCAAGCCCAGTTGAAACCGATTCTCAATTTAAAAGCCCATTGGGCCTGATTGCCCCAAACTCAATCATGACTGGTTCCTTTAGATACCTGGCGTATCAAAATACCTCCTCTTTTATTTCTATTTAGAAATATTCAAAATTGTCATCCCTGTCAAATCAAATTTTACTACTTCTTTATAGCCAACAGAAATGAGGCATTCACAATTTTGACCAAGACTCAGAAATATTTGTCTTGGTTCAGATTCAGGAACCAAGAGAATCAAAAAAAAAAAAATGGAAGAACAAAACCTATCCTTGTATGCCATGATCTTATCGAGCTCCTCTGTTCTTCCCATGGTTCTGAAGACAGCCATAGATCTAGGCCTCTTCGACATATTAGCCGAGTCTGGCCCTACTTCTTCCCTCTCTGCTTCTCAGATTGTGTCTCTCTTGTCTACTCAAACACAACAACATCATGATCTGAGCTTGGTCAATCGGATTCTTCGATGTCTGGCGAGCTATTCCATAGTCACTTGCTCTGTTTCCACTGACCAAGGTGAGGCATGTGCAGTCTATGGCCTAGCTCCTGTTGCCAAGTACTTCACCAAGAACCAAGATGGTGGTGGCTCGTTGGCTCCGTTGGTGAATTTGTTTCAGGACAAGGTCGTGATTGATATCTGGTAAGTCATTAACAACATCCCAACTCGTGTGTCTGAAACGTGATGGTCTCTGTCTCGTTCTATTTATCTGAAAGTGCCCTGATTGGTTATAATTTTGTATTTAAGGTACAACCTCAAAGATTCTGTTCTCGAACGAGGACTTCCATTCAACAAGACTCATGGTTCGAGCGCGGTGGAATTGGTGGGCAGAGATTCAAGATTCAGAGAAGTGTTTCAAAACTCCATGAGAGGTTTCAATGGAGTTTTCATGGAAGAAGTTGTGAACAAGTACAAGGGTTTTGATGGTGTCAAGTCATTGGTGGATGTTGGTGGTGGAGATGGTTCTATTCTCAGTAAAATCATCTCCAAGCATCCTCACATCATCAAAGCTATTAACTTTGATTTGCCCTCTGTTATCAACACTTCATCAGCTTCTCCAGGTATATAAACAAGTCCTTGCAAAGATTCTGTTGTATTGTAAAATTGATTTAAAAAAGGTCATAATTTTGTGTGCTGTAGGCATTGAGAATGTTGCTGGAGACATGTTTACAAGCATTCCTAAAGGAGAAGCCATTTTCATGAAGGTTAACTTTTTGAAGGTTACTTAATAACTCATTAACAGAATATAATTAAAAAGCTAACAATAGGTTTTCTTGTGTGTTATGTTACGATATCAACAGTGGATGCTCCATAGCTGGGACGATGAGCATTGCGTGAAGATACTCAGCAACTGTTATGAATCGCTACCGTCAGATGGCAAGGTGATCGTGATTGATATGGTAGTCCCGGATATCCCAGGAGATACTCTCTTGGACAGAAGCTTGTTTCAGTTTGAGTTGTTCATGATGAATATGAACCCATCAGGGAAAGAAAGAACAAAGAGAGAATTCGAGATCTTGGCTCGCCTCGCTGGATTTTCTAGTGTCCAAGTTCCATTTACAGCTCTCTGTTTCTCAGTTGTAGAATTCCACAAGAACGTGTGATATGTACTACCTCTGTTTCATAATAAGAGTCGTTGTAAGATTTTCTTTTTGTTTCACAAAGAGTGTTGTTTTATATTTTCAGTTTCAAAATTTTTTAAACTGAGATAGTATTGTTTCATAGTAATTAAGGGTTGTTGGAAGATTTTTTCTTTTTTTTTTTTTTTTNTTTTTTTTTTTTTTTTTTTTTTTGAGAGTATTATTTAGATTCAAGATTTATTCTTAAGATTCAATAAGACAAAAAGGATAGGCATTTTGCAGAAAAAGACTCAAGAACTATAGACTCTCTTCTCGTTCTACTTGAATTGTTACATGAGTGATTTTAAACTCTCTTAATATGTACTCAATCACCTTGTCAAGCATCGCGTCTGTGTATGCCTCAGGCTTGATCCTAACATGGCAAGACAAACAATTTTCTCCAACGGTTATAGCCCGAACGTGCAGCTCGTGGACCGCCGTGACTTCATCCATGTCGCGTAGACCCTCGGCAAGTCTAGCACAATCGATATCTCTTGGAACTATCTCCATCAGAAAATTAACTAGCATTCACGTGGTACTTACGGTTCATGCTAGCGCCAACACCGAGAAGAATCTCCCATTCTGGCTTCCACCAGATAAGTCAAGAACTTATCATGACTCCTACACTGTGGATTAAATCTCCATTTACATAAAGAAAAGCTCCTTGTACATATATATTCATAGATTCTTCTTCTGACTCTGAGCTTCCACTATTCACCGAAATCTCGGCGTCTCGCCGCCTCCATGTTCTTCTTCACGCTCCTCGTTGTGATGACCATGATCATGGGGGTGTCCTGTCCATGATGACCATGAGTACTCCGAAGCTAGCTACTCCAAACATCCAAAGACCTTTGATTTCTCTGTTCTAGTGGCGTAGTCTTGTGATTGCTTCAACGACAATCCACACAGTGAGACTTAAGGACTGTAAGCACATCATCAAACCACTAATCGTGCGCATGAGGATAATCCAACCAATACCTTGGCCCATGGGACAAAATAACTTGCTAAAAACACTACAAGAAATCTAAGGCATAACAACGACCAATTTCGATGGTAAATCGTTGGAAAACCAAGTTTACCACCGATTAACGTCGAAATCCAAATCGTCGTTAATTGATCGACGTAAGTCGCAATTCGTCGTAAATTCATCGTAAAGTTGGCAAGGAGTAAAAATCGTCGTAAATAATTCGATGGTAAATCGATGTTAAATTTACGTTGAATTAACGTC
>OVAY01002622.1:0-16346 GCA_900406395.1 Kernera saxatilis | reverse complement strand
TTTATTATCAGAAGACGAAATCTTTTAAATAATTAAATATACAATTTGTTGAGATTTTAAAATTTAGGAGTTTTTTTAGATTTTAGTTTTTGCTTTTTAAGATTTAGAATTTAGAGGGCAGAGTTTAAATTTATACTAATTTTAAAAACAGTGATAGACTAGTCTAGTAGTTGAATTGAAATCGTTTTGATTCTACGGATTGATTTCGGTGTGGTCTTAAAAATAAAAAGCAACTAGCCTTATTCGGCCTTATATACTTTGTTATAAATGGGTCGATCTAATTAGTTATATAGTTTTAAGTCCAAAACTAAACCCGAAAGTTATGGCCCAATAGGGGCCCAAATTGTTTGGGAAAGGGTTAGGGTTTTTCTTTAGTCTCCGTATATATAAAACGCTGTTTTCAGGTATTGTCCTTCTTTCGTCTGAACCCCGGAGGAGCTCGATCCAAAGACAAGGTATCTCTTCTGATTTAATTCTCTTTATCTCTTGATTTTTCTTCTTAATCGTGCTTCTTATGATGGTTGCAAAAAATGGTTTTTCTTCATTGATTTTGTAACTAATAGAAAGCTTATTTTTGGTTTGTCTGTTGTTGGTTTGAGAAAATTTGCAGAAGATGACAACTCCGCAAGTGAAGACCGGTTTGTTCGTTGGGTTGAACAAGGGACATGTTGTCACCAGACGCGAATTGGCTCCTCGTCCTCGTTCTCGCAAAGGAGTATGTTTTAATTTGCCCCCGTTTATATTGTTTGGATCAATTTTAGTAGCTTCTAGTCTGTGTCGATTGTGACAGTTTTGTTTAGATAGTGCTGTCTCTCTGTGCTTCGATCTAATTTGATTCTCTGCTGGATTTATGAGTTGAGGGCTCATAAAGTATGGAGCTTTGATATTGTAGGCATTACTTATGCTGCATTTCTAGGGTTCTTCAGCTTATTAATGTTTAGTTCATTAGTCTATCTAAAATTTAAGCCTCTTAATGTATTATGCTGCAGAACCATTTCCTTAAGTTGAGCTTAGTTTACTGACTCTGTGGTGCTGGGCTTTGTTAAGTATGGAGATTTGGTGGCTTAATTTGCAATGATGATTCAGCATTTATCATTATGTTTGGTTGTGGATCTGATTCTTGTAATCGTTGTCTGATGTTCTCAGAAAACAAGCAAGAGGACACTCTTTATCAGATCCTTGATAAGGGAAGTTGCTGGCTTTGCTCCATACGAGAAGAGAATCACTGAGCTTTTGAAAGTTGGTAAAGACAAGCGTGCTCTTAAGGTTGCCAAGAGGAAGTTGGGTACCCACAAGAGAGCCAAGAGGAAGAGAGAGGAGATGTCCAGTGTTCTCCGCAAGATCAGGTAAACCCTAAACCTGCAATGCTGTTTATCGCTCTCATTTTTCAGATATCTCTTTATATACCCCCCAAGTTCTTGACTACTTAGCATAGATTTCCCTGCCCTGGTTTGAAATGTTTCGCACTGCATTTGGCTTTTATGTGGAAAAAGCTTAGTAGGAGGGAATCTATCCTTTAATTGAAAGATTTCATTCTGAATAGTTAACCAAATCTCATCTCAGCTAAACAAAATAAAAACAAGCTTATTGTTGGTTTTGTGCCTCTTAGTTCAAAAACAAATACTTTTAATTTTAATTACTGATGTTGGAATTTTGTTTTCCTTACACGCAGGTCTGGTGGTGGTGGTGTAACTGAGAAGAAGAAGTGAGTTTCTGGCTTCTTGTTGCAAAATCATGATGATTCCTAAGCTTCTCCTATTATGTTTTGTTAGAGAATGGGATTTAAAGAGAGTTTTGTCGACACTGGGGATTATGTGTTTAAACTTATATCCACTTTTCATCATTTATTTTCTATTACCTTTGAATTTATCAAAAAACTAAACCCAATTCTCGTGAAAATGCAGTTCAGAAAGATAGAAAGATCATCAATTTATGGGAGTCGTACAAACGTTTGATAACAAAAGCTTCTCTAAAGTCTAATTTATCTCAAAATATCGAAAGTGCTCCAAAACAAAAGTTGAATCGACCATAACTCTAACCTAAAAGGAAGTTCCTAATTCTTTTGAACACAAATAACAACCCAAGGTACAGTAACATTTTTTGCCCCCATTTCAGTCACAAAAATAACTGCGATTAAACACTCAAATAACCCAATTTCAATGTAGAAGAAAACTAGTTCTCTCCTTAATCACAATGACACACAAAAACAAATATTTTCATGAAAAAAGTTGACCAGTGCGCGCTTAAGCGTTAATATTCCCACGCGTTTCCCTCCTCTTGCAATTGCATATCACCACATCTACGGTTCAGAATCTCACTAGGCATAGACACGGATAAGTATTAGATCCAACGGTTCACAAAATCCGCTCATGAGTCATGAGATTATGATCACCCGGATCGACAATAACAACCGTCGATAAACTAAGATCCAACGACTCACAACCTCTCAAAATTTTCAAAATTCCATTGCGTCACAAAAAAAACACACACTCACAAAAGCACTCTTCTCTTGTCTCCTTATAATATAAAAAACCTCATTTCCTTTCAATCGATAATCACCATCTATTAAAATCGACAACATCGCAAAATCATAGAATCGTTTCCTTTCCAAGTTTGAATTCCGTTTTTCCCGAGAAAATGTCTGGCCGAGGAAAGGGAGGAAAAGGATTGGGAAAGGGAGGAGCCAAGAGGCATCGGAAAGTTCTCCGAGACAACATCCAAGGGATCACGAAGCCTGCGATTCGTCGTCTGGCGAGAAGAGGAGGCGTGAAGCGCATCAGTGGTTTGATCTACGAAGAGACTCGCGGCGTTCTTAAGATCTTTCTCGAGAACGTGATTCGTGACGCCGTTACTTACACAGAGCATGCTCGCCGGAAAACAGTGACGGCCATGGATGTCGTTTACGCTCTCAAGAGACAAGGCCGGACTCTGTACGGATTCGGCGGCTAAACTCGATGATTTCTATTCGTATTTTGTAAAATCTTCAAATTTCTATGGATTTGCGTGTTATCAGTTAAAAATGAATGGATTGATTCGATCAATCTCACATTTAATATTCATATGCATCGTTAAATCATATATTCCTGTGAACCACAAAAAAAAAAAAAAAAATCATATTATCCTGTAATTAGCTATCACGTTACTTTAATAAATTGAAAGTCTCTGGTTCGGATGGTGGCGTAGCCACTTCGAATTTCTAATTCGTATCTTTTGGGCTACAGTAAGCCCTTGGGCTTGAAATGTTGTGGCCCAATAAAATACATTGTCAAAAGACTCGAAATAAAATTCTACATGGACAACACTATATAATCACATCAAAGCCACTATGGAGTATATTATGAGTTTCTCAATTATTCGTCACTGAAGTCAAATTTTCTAATGAGTTATGGACCCTCTAACCAGGTCGGTTCCTTGTACTTATACTGTAGCCACTGAAATTTTACTTTGTCGCAAATCGAAATTTGTTTTTTTCACGTCCAATAATTATAATCATTTTTCTTTCCAATATAAAAAAAATTGACAAAAGCAGTGGACCAAAATGTATTTTGTTTATGACATTATTGTTGCTAGAATCTGTATCCACAAATTTCAATTTAAACGATGTTTCATAGCAGCAATGTCCAAGAATCATAATCATTTTTCTTTCCAATATAAAAATAGACAGAAGCAGTGGAGCAAAATGTTTTTTGTTTATGACATTATTGTTGCTAGAATCTTGTATCCACAAAAATATAATTATTGATTCGATGTGAGGAGTGTTTAGTCAGTATAATTGTTAAGATCTAATTCAACTAAATTAAAGTAAAAATTGGTATGAGTCAGGGTATTGAGTTAAAATAGAAAGAAATTTGGACTCAGGAATACAAAAACTGTAACAGAGTATAATATCTTAAGTAAATATGAATCCAAATTTTATAGATGCAAAGATAAACACAAAGACAAACATGATCAAAACGCTATATGCAAAACGGCAAACATAAGTTAAATGCAACTACGAACGTGAATAAGAGCTATATAATAGATGCAAATACAGACGCGAATACCAACACAAATTTGAGCGCAACGGTAAATATATAATAAAAAGGCACCCACATGCGAACAAAGTGTCAGAGGCAAAATTTAAATGCAAACATAAACACTAAATGCATATACAAATTTACGTTGTTCAAATAAAACCACAAACAACAAATCAAATACAAACGGGAGTTCTAAAATGTTATTTTGTAGATGTTTTCTACGGTAATATATTGTAGGAAAATTTTTCTCTACCAAGAAAACAAATTATCTTATCGTGAAATTTAGTTAAACGAAATGTTCAACAATAATATATATATATATATATATAGTTAAACGAATTATTAAAAAAATATATATATCAAGTTTTTAATATAAGTCCAAACTTAGTTTTTTTATACGTTTGAATACAATTGACGTGCGAAATCTGATTCTGAGCTTAAGAACAATTAACGTGAAGAAAAAAAACTGATTTCAAGCTTGCACTTATAAATTAAAGACAAAACATCTAAAGACTGAAACGAGCGATCATTAATAGTTGAGCTATAAACTGTAGTTCTTTGAGGTTTGAGCTGTAGTTCTTTGAGGTTTGAGCTGTAACGTCGAAAGATGGTTAGGCCAAACTTGTTAATGTTCTGAACTAACTGTTCCTAAAAATTTGGAGGACCACTTGTTTGGCACTTTTGGCTTGCCTTCATGAAAAGTCCAAATCTGTTTCATAGAAAGAGAAATGGAAAAACGATCGCCTCGTGATTTCCATTTTAGTTCTTTTGTAATCAGTATTCTCGTGAATTCTCCCACTATTATTGAAACTTTTTAAAAGTAATATGTTTGACGTTTCTCTTAAAAAAAATAAATTAAGACTGTTTTCTTTCCATTGTCAAAGATATATACATGGCCACTATGGCAAATGACAAGTAACATTAAATAAATAGTTTTGCATGTATAGTTTTTCTAGTTTATACTATAAATTTTAAATATTTTTAAGCTTTCGAGTTTTGATTCACAGAAAGGAAGCAATGAAGCAATCCTAGAGTTATGTAATTTTTGTTTTTCTTAAGACATAAAATTAGCACTAAAAACTAATATTTTAAAGATAATTAAACAGATGGAATACAAATCAAAAACTAAATATTCATTCAACACTTTGATTATGTTGTTTACGTATTAAATTGTAATAGTATCAATTAACTTGTATAAATATAATTATCTCAACGGGGTTAATTGCCTAATAACTTTAGTAATGTCATTACTGTATTATTATCCGAAAATTGGTGATGTAAGTGGGGGAAAAAAAACTCTCTACTTCACGACAAACATATTCTGTATAAGTTAAAGATTAATGGGTTGAAATAAAGTGTGATTAACTAATTTATAGCATCTTTGAGGCAGTCCACTACTTTTGGATCCTTTTTTCAGCAATTTCAAACCTGGTTTTGTTACAATTTTTAGGATTTTTTATATGTTTTTTTAATGTTATCACTCGTGAGCATTTGGCTTGAAAAGTGTAGCACAACAATGCTTATTTCAAACTTGACTATCAAATGAAAACCACATCATTATACTAGTATAAAAAGAGTTTGGAAAGTTGTAAATACCAATTCTTGGAAAATACAACAGCTCTATTTAATGAAAATAATGCCAAATTATAAAAAATTTAAAAAGACGGAAAATACAAGAAGTCATAGATACGTGTCACCTGATTGCACTTGCAAAACCCATCCACGCCGACGTAGCATATATGTCAACGCCGATGTCTCGCGTCCCACGTGCGACTCACATGATTCCTACTTCGCTAATAAGTCAAAAGTCTATTATTTTGCAATTTCCGTTGTGAGATGAGTTTTTCCCTTTTTGGTCGATGACTGCCCAAGAATAGGTTGATTATATAAATAGATTTATTTGGAAAAAAACAATGTGATGGTGTGAACATCGTAAATAAATATATTACTTTTGTGCGTTGTAATCAAATAAAACGATAACATATAAAACAGTATATCCTTGAATGACCATAAACAATATGTTTTGTTCAAAATATGTTCAAATATCATGTTACTAGCAAAAATAGCATGCAAAACCAACATTCACTAGTTCACTAGAATTAAACTATCTAATACATATGAGTCAAATCCATTTTTTTAAAAACATTTTATCGTTTTTGATATATAGCGTATATTTTTGTTTATGTAATACATTTTTTTCATAATTTCTATAAAGATTTTGTCTATTCGTATAAAATCAATAAATAACATTTTAGCCCCAAAAAAAAATTATTTGCCGACTAGAAAGTGGAATTTGAAAGAAAAAAAAAACGGATTTGAATTATATCAACCACGATTTTTGTTGTGAGTACATATTTACTGTTTATACTTCAACTTGAATTATTCAAAGTCACACGTGAGATGCAGATAGACGCACCCAAGTAACAAGCAACAACATTATTATTACTTTTTTGAATCTTCAAACAATAATATTATAATTTTTTGGCTATAAATTTCTTCGCAAAACTTCATCTCATTTGAACCATACCAAATGTTCCAAATATAGCCTTTCGAAAGAGAGAGAAAAGTCTTCTCAGAAAACAAACAAACAAAAAAGGAGTCCATAAAAATCCCCAAAATGCCCTTCAACATAACCGCCGTCAAAACCTCGTCTAACGGTGTATGGCAAGGCGACAATCCCTTGAACTTCGCCTTTCCGTTACTCATCGTCCAAACGGCGTTAATCATCGCCGTCAGTCGCTCCCTCGCCGTCTTCTTTAAACCCCTCCGTCAACCCATAGTCATCGCCGAGATCGTCGTACGTAAATTACACTCTCACCCATACACACACAAACTATTTACATCATCCTCTTATTTACTACTTTGGCATCATCCTTTATTTACGACTTTGCCATCGTCTTCTTAAATTTTTTTTTCTATTTTTTTTTGTTTTTCAAGGGAGGGATTTTGCTGGGACCGTCTGCTTTAGGTAGGAATACGGCGTATATGGACCGTATATTCCCAAAATGGAGTATGCCAATACTCGAATCCGTCGCGAGCATAGGACTCCTCTTCTTCCTCTTCCTCGTCGGTCTCGAGCTCGATTTATCATCGATCCGTCGAAGCGGCAAACGCGCTTTCGGGATCGCAGTCGCCGGAATCACACTCCCGTTTCTCGGCGGCGTCGGAGTCGCCTTCGTGATCCGAAACACTCTCTACACCGCCGCCGATAAACCTGGGTACGCCGAATTTCTCGTTTTCATGGGAGTGGCTCTCTCCATCACAGCTTTCCCTGTGCTCGCGCGTATCTTAGCAGAGCTCAAGCTATTGACGACTCGGATCGGAGAAACCGCGATGGCTGCAGCCGCTTTCAACGACGTAGCCGCCTGGATTTTGCTTGCTTTAGCGGTTGCGTTAGCGGGTAACGGCGGTGAGAGCGGGGAGAAAAAGAGTCCGTTAGTGTCGCTGTGGGTTTTGTTATCAGGTGCTGGATTTGTGGTTTGTATGTTGGTTGTGATCCGACCCGGAATGAAATGGGTCGCGAAACGCGGATCTCCTGAAAACGACGTCGTACGTGAGTCTTACGTTTGTTTGACTTTAGCTGGAGTTATGGTTTCGGGTTTCGCGACGGATTTAATTGGGATTCATTCGATTTTCGGAGCGTTTGTTTTCGGTTTGACTATACCGAAAGATGGAGAGTTTGGTCAGCGATTGATTGAACGGATTGAGGATTTTGTCTCCGGTTTACTCTTACCGCTTTATTTCGCGACGAGTGGACTGAAGACTGACGTGGCAAAGATCAGAGGAGCAGAGTCGTGGGGGATGTTGGGTCTTGTAGTGGTTACGGCTTGCGTCGGAAAGATCGTCGGAACTTTTGCTGTGGCGGTGATGGTTAAAGTTCCGGCGAGAGAGGCTTTGGCACTTGGTTTCTTGATGAATACGAAAGGTTTGGTGGAGCTTATTGTACTCAATATAGGCAAGGAAAAAAAGGTTAGTGTTTTTTTCTCCTTTTTCAGTTTTTTTTTTTTTTCTATAATTGTTTCTTTTTCAGTTTTAAGGTTCTTGTTTTTGCTTTTAGTTGAATTAAAAAACTAAAACCTAGTAACATTATTATTTTTTTATTTAATCACTACCTAGTAACATTATTTGGACATTTAGATCATCACAAATCATTAAAGAAGTCAGTCGATCATTTTTTATGGTGACAGCATATAAAACAAAACACGAATATTATATTAATTAAATCTCATCTTTACCTTTATTTTATTTTAACTTTAAAGAGTTGTTGATTGGGTTACGTTTTTAAAAAATGAACAAGCCCGGCATAGGTTATTGGATTTTTTTTGTTGTCGTCAGATTATTCGATTAACCGTTTAGTTCATAGGTTTAAACAAATAACAATGTAAATAAGAGTATACCGTTTTTTTATAATAGAGTATATAATTTAGAAAGAAAGATAAATACTATTAGTTAAAAAAATAGCATACGTACAGATAAACATTTTAATAACAAATCAAATTATAATTTATTTTTCAAATGATAACACATATACATATGATAAATAGTATAAGAGTATATTGAACGCTCGTTTATATGTAGGGGAAAACCATCTAATTTTCTAACCTATCAAACGTACACGCTAAGGATCTAACTGCTGTGTAGAAGAAAAATATAACAAGTATAGAAAAATTCTTTATTAGTTACAAAGCGCCATGTTTTTAGTTAAAAATTCGTTTCGTCGTCTACTTTGTATTAGTCTTGAACAGCTCTTGTTAAGCAGCCTCATTTTTATCAAGACTGGCTCTGACTAATATATCTATCTGTTGGGAAGATACGTTTCAACATTTTCTTTTGAAGTCGAGTAGTTTTAGTCTGAATTTGAATTATTAAGGTGACAAATCCACGGAACCACAGTGGAGTAACACCATTGGTTGTTTCGTTTCCTATTTTGACGGGTAGTTAGTAATAGAAAAAACAGATGAAATTAAGGACTAATTAATGATGTATGCATGAAAAGTGCGATTGCATTTTCGAATGGGCCAATGTTTACGTAATCAATCACCTCGTAAAGATCAACTTTCGGCACCACAAATTATACTATCTTCTTCGATATCTGATAAAAAACAAAATAATGATTACCCATTAATGACTGTTTTGTGGTTATCAATTAACGGTACGTGCGTGGGGTTGGGTTTGATTAGGTACTAAACGACGAGACGTTTGCGATATTAGTGCTAATGGCACTCTTCACAACGTTCATAACGACGCCGAGTGTAATGGCCATTTACAAGCCGGCACGTGGCACCCACCGCAAACTAAAAGATTTGTCGGCGAGCGAAGACTCCTCCAAGGAAGAGCTTCGAATCCTCGCCTGCGTCCACGGCCCAGCCAATGTCTCCTCCCTCATCTCTGTCATCGAATCCATCCGAACCACTAAGGTACCTTTTAGATCTCTTTGTGTTACGATCTATATTTTTATATGCACGAGCAAAACATCCGACATCCTAGATCTTATTCGGCGACCGAAAATTTAGGGGTGTTATTCAATCATGTATTTTGATAGAATTTAAATCTAATCACAATTCACTGTTATTCAATCATTGATTCTAAATTCTTCATTAAAATCTAGTGTTATTGAATATGATATTTAGAAACCATGTTTCATAAGATTTTAAAGTTTGATGTTATTCAATAAAAATTTTCAAATCTTTTATTAAAATCTGGTGTTATTCAACATTTAAAGATTTTAAATATTTTTCTATAATTAATTCATTTGAAATGATTTGCTTTTGGAATTGCATTAGTAAATGAGTGGAAACAAAATCCAAGGAATACTGCAGATATTTTAAAATCTACATAAATGAATCCTAACAAAATTTAAAATATATACAAATGAATTCTATCAAAATTTAAATCTTGATGATTATAAAGCATAGAGAATTGACTTTAAATCATTGATCCAATAACACCCCCTTAGTTATTATATCCGAATACAAATAGTAAAACGACAGATCCATGGATTTTGATTAGGGTCCTTTGTTATATAATTTTTTAAAAATATACAATATTTTGTGTTGAGTTTTATAGTTGTTTCCCCTAAAACTGTTATTTTATGTTATTATTTTCTACATATGTTTTATTTTATTTTAAATATATACCTTGATTTTATGTCGTATCCAAATATCCGGACTGGATCTGAATAGTTTTACCTTAGATCCGGATCCCTTGAAAATATAGGTCTATCAAGACTGTTTTAAACCATGTGGAGTTTCTTTCCAAGTTTAAATCAAAATTAAGTTTAGTTGTTCAAAAAATACAATCGGAAGCTGATTAAAAAAAAAATACCAAAAGATAATCGGAAGCTCTATGCAAATGTATCACTTTTACGCCTAGAATAAAACACATGGTATATAGTTTTCAAAAGTAAATATTATATATATATATATATTTTTTTTTTTTTTTTGAAACCAAAACACATTAAAATGAAGAGAAAAATGAATAACACAATATATATTTGTTGTTGGCATGCAGATACTACAGCTAAAACTGTTCGTAATGCACCTCATGGAACTAACGGAACGGTCCTCGTCAATCATAATGGTGCAAAGAGCCCGTAAAAACGGGTTTCCTTTCGTCCACCGTTACCGTCACGGCGAGTGCCACAGCAGCGTCATAGGTGGCTTCCAAGCCTATCGTCAACTGGGCCGAGTCGCTGTCCGGCCCATCACCGCGATCTCTCCATTACCCACAATGCACGAAGACATTTGCCACATGGCAGAGACCAAGAGGGTCACAATGGTAATTTTACCTTTCCACAAACGATGGAACGTTGATCATGGTCATGGCCAACACCACCAAGACGGAGGAGATGGAAACGTACCGGAAAACGTCGGTCACGGTTGGAGATTGGTTAACCAGAGGGTTCTGAAGAACGCGCCTTGTTCCGTGGCGGTTCTTGTGGACCGTGGGCTTGGGTCTATTGAGTCCCAAAGTTCGAGCCTTGATGGGTCCAATGTGGTTGAAAGGGTTTGTGTCATTTTCTTTGGTGGGCCTGATGATCGTGAGGCTTTGGAGCTCGGTGGGAGGATGGCGGAGCATCCAGCCGTTAAAGTTACCGTTATAAGGTTTTTGGTGAGAGAGACGCTGAGGAGTAACGCCGTCACGTTACGGCCCGCACCGTCTAAATGCAAGGAGAAGAATTATGCCTTCTTGATAACCAACGTGGATCCACAAAAAGAAAAGGTAATTCTATTTTTTTTGGTTTATAGTGTTTTTTGTTGGTCAAAGAAATTGAGGTTTTAATCGGTTTATATCTTTTTTTTGCAAAAACAAAAACAGGAATTAGACGAAGGAGCATTAGAAGATTTCAAGAGCAAATGGAAAGAAATGGTAGAGTACAAAGAAAAGGAACCAAACAACATAATTGAAGAAACATTGTCAATAGGACAAAGTCAAGACTTTGACCTTATAGTGGTTGGGAGAGGGAGGCTACCTTCGGCTGAGGTGGCGGAATTAGCTGAGCGTCAGGCCGAACATCCCGAGTTAGGTCCTATCGGGGACGTGCTCGTCTCTTCGATCAACCACATCGTCCCATCAATCCTTGTGGTACAACAACACACCAAAGCTCATGTAGAGGAGATTACTGTTTCCAAAATTGTTAACGAGTCTTCTCTAAGTGTTGATGGAGACACAAATGTATGATAAAGATTTTATGTTGATGACCTTTGCCTTAATGGTTAAAGTGGTTAATGATGTAATATATCCACAATAGATCTCAAAAAAGAATTGTAGAAAGTGCGCTCAACATATATAGATAGCCATGATTGGGTATTAATATTGCACGCACTATCATATCATGTGAGATGTGTACAATTAGTAATTAGTAACTCGTATTTTGCTTTGATCATTTTTATGGGTATTGATGTGTATAATTGTGCATCCTAATCTTATATGATTTAAAATGTTTATAAATACGCGGTTTTATCTGAAAATACGATTGATAAATGTATGTATAACCCGCCAAAAACCGATTAATCAAAATCAAACATCAAGATTTACCTAGAAAAAAATAACGAAGGGTCTAGATGTAAGAAATTCTTGTAGATCGCTTAAAGAATGATTAAAGAATAAAGCATTTGCTTGTTAATTTTCCATTCACATATGTAAGTAAACAACGATGTATGGTTTGGCTTTACATGCGAGTGGCAAGGAAAATAATGATGTAAGTGACAAACTACTAGGACACAGCTCAGCATATTCAACCTTTTCTCAAAGCACACACATACCGTCATTTATCATTCTTTATCTGTAATCCACTATTTAATTCCAGTCACATAGAAAATAATACGACAGTTTTTTTGTTTATCAACCACATACATTATACGTATTTGTATTTAAATGATGACAAAATCATACTATTTATACAAACCACTAGTTCTTTTTTTTTTGTCAACAAATTTAAATATAACTTATGTATTTATCGCTAATATTACACTACTTTTTTAGTTTCTATTTTTAACTACACAATTTTTTTTTTTTTTGTAAACTATAAAATTTTGGGCCGAGGCCCGTACATTTCCCTAAGCCCGAACCAGCTTTTAATATTTTTATTCGTCCCAGCTATCATTCGATCATGTGATCTCTTAGAATTTTTCAGGATACTTTTTCAGTTGAGCTATCGACTTCCGGTTAACTACACAAACTTTACAATATAAAGTAAAATCAAATTATTCAATGTAATCAAAAAATTGAGGCTAGGTTTCAATAACATATTTTTAATTTTTAATATGTTGTCTAACATGGATGTTGATGGGGTTTTGTAGTTTGGGATTTGATTCATAAAAATGTATATAATATATGTTAACAGCATAGCTCCATAAGTCTTAAGAGATAGAATTTTCAATTCCTTTGTTCAAATACCTATGATTCTACCGCAAAATTATATATAAATCCGTCTCGTAATCATGTGATTCCTCAAATATCTGTCTCTCGATTTTTTTTGTAATGCTATTTATCGATTTTCTTATCAAACTAAACCCAAATGATAATACTGTTTAGTTAGGAAAAGAAACGATGATTGGATAATTTCAGTCGTTTTGCCTTGTAGTGAAGCTGCCGGGAATCTCGCACGTGCCAAACACACGTACCAAATAAAACCGAGTTTACTCAAATATTTATTAGGAAGCAGAGGAAAACGAAAAAAACGCATTAATCTCTCAGCACAAGTCTGCGATCTGAATCAGATCTGCTCAGGTCAGATTGATCGGTGTTCGGAGCTCCGGGAAATATGGCGGCGGCGAGACAATTACGCACTCTCCAATCTCAGCCGGAAAACAAGGTATGCGTCGACTGCGCTCAGAAGAATCCTCAATGGGCGTCGGTTTCGTACGGCATCTTCATGTGCTTGGAGTGCTCCGGGAAGCACCGAGGCTTAGGTGTTCACATCTCCTTCGTCAGATCCGTCACCATGGATTCCTGGTCGGAGATCCAGATCAAGAAGATGGAAGCGGGAGGCAACGAACGCCTCAACAAATTCCTCGCGCAATACGGGATCCCTAAGGAGACAGATATCATTTCCAAGTACAATTCCAACGCTGCCTCAGTGTATCGTGACCGGATCCAGGCTTTAGCCGAAGGTAGGCCATGGACGGATCCGCCAGTCGTCAAGGAAGCGATTAGCGGCGGCGGCGGAGGGGGCGTTGGGATGAATAAGAAGCCTCCGTTGGCTCAGGGCGGTTACGGAAACAACAACGGAGGCTGGGATAGTTGGGATAACGATGATTCCTACAGATCTTCAACCGATATGAGACGTAATCAATCGGCGAATGATTTTAGGGCTTCGGGAACCCGTCCCGGCGCCGGAGGAGGTGCACCGGTGAAGTCAAAGTCATCGGAGGATATCTACACGCGATCGCAGCTTGAGGCTTCCGCTGCGGGAAAGGAGAGTTTCTTTGCGAGGAGAATGGCGGAGAATGAGTCTAAGCCTGAGGGACTTCCTCCATCGCAAGGAGGCAAGTATGTAGGGTTCGGATCAAGCTCAGCTCCAGCACCGAGAAACAATCAACAGGATGACGTTTTCTCCGTCGTGTCTCAGGTGATTTGGATGCATTTTTCAATTCCTTTTTGAATGGGATGATGATATGTACTGGGTGAATTCCGTTTTCACGTGTTTGAGTGGTTCATAAATGGTAGGGTTTTGGAAGATTGTCTCTGGTTGCCGCATCTGCAGCTCAGTCAGCTGCAAGTGTTGTTCAGACAGGAACCAAGGAGTTCACATCCAAGGTACTTTTGACATTTTCATTCTGCTTCCTATGTTGCAATCCATAACCTTTGCAAGGCCATATTTGATTTGAGAACTATCTGTATTCTCCTTATCTGCTATCTATGTTGATTTACATAAAGGGTCTAGTTGCTGCTTTGCTTAATGTCTCATGTTGTCGCCAGTTATCCCATTTTCGACATTGTTATGTAGATTTAGCGTCCTGTCTGGTGAGTTTCTGTATAACTCTGTACAGAGCACAATTCTTGGATGCTTTCTATACATTTCTTGTTTGGCGATAGTACTGCTAAAAATAGAATTTTAGAAAGGTGAAGTCAAAATCAGATAAGAAACTATTTTATTGCAGGTGAAGGAAGGTGGGTATGATCATAAGGTGAGCGAAACTGTAAATGTAGTAGCAAATAAGACAACAGAGATAGGACAAAGGACATGGGGAATCATGAAAGGAGTAATGGCAATTGCGACACAGAAGGTCGAAGAGTACACTAAAGAAGGAACAACAAGCTGGAATCAACAGAGTGAAAGTGAGAGCAATGGTTACTACCAGAACTTTGGCAATGGGAATAAAACAGCGAATTCATCTGTCGGAGGAGGAGGGTCACAGTCATCATCAAGTGCTCACTACAACAATTCTCAGAAGTCAAGTTCATGGGACGATTGGGGAGAGAATGAGAATAAGAAGAAGGAAGCAGCAGCTCCGAAGGGGTCATCAGCTTCTAATGATGATGATGGCTGGACCGGTTGGGATAATCAGGATGCCAAAGATGATGGGTTCGATGGTTATTACCAAAGTGCAGGTGATAAGAAATCTGTTGGTCACAACGGGAAATCAGACACCGCTTGGACCGGTGGAGGTTTCCTCTAAAGGTAAGCAAGCTTTAAGCTCATGTAGCTTTAACAGTTTATGTCGCGGTAACGCTGTATTCAATTTTTTTTGGATAGGTGATTGGGAATGCTGTTGAGGAAGTGTATAATTAACTAAGGCTGGGACCGTCGTGGTCTGCATATAAGATGAGATTGGTCATTGGTCATCATCTTAAAACCATTTTCACCACTCCCACAGGTCTTTGTTTTTCTTCGTAAGTTGGCAGTTTCTTGATAGCAATTTTTTTTTTTTGGAGTAAGGAGTAACGTATTTGTATAAGATCCATAGCCGACTGTTTGCTAAAGATTTTTCGGTTAGTCTTTCACAATTTAGATTTATTTTTAACTGTAATCACAACTAAACATTCTTTTTCCTCAGAATTGTCCTTTGTTCGTAGCATGATGCAGTGATGCCGTAATTACGTGATTTTCCTACTTTTAGATTAACATTTATTTATTCTGCAAGCAAGCATCAAAGCAAGAAATATGCTGTTTAGACATTTTCTATAAAGGGTAAAAGGATTTAGCAGGTTCAAAGAATTACTTAGAATGTTTGGTTCGGTCCATAAGAAAATCCTCTAGTAGATGTGGAAGTATTAATACAAGTGGACGTGAGTACTTGGGAGCACTTATATGAAAAAAGGATCCACGAGTTTTATTAGTGGAGAAGTGTGGAAAATGCAGATGCTATTTTTATTTGTATCCCACTGAACCAACAATAAAGCAAATATGATATGGTTGTTGAGGACACGACACTTGTGGTTGAAAATACGACCGATGGTTATTGAGCAAATACAGTGGACTGACCCGCAGAGATCGAACCAAAACTACAGAATTAGGCCGGGATAACCCGAAATCTGCCAAGCTAACCGGTGAACTAAAAAGGAGAAGAAATCCTGAATCATTGTCTCGAGTCTTCTCTCTAACTAATGCATATCGCCTTCTTGAACATTTTTCCCGCTATAAATGTCATGATTTCGAGGGACTAAGATTTAGATGTTCAATTGAAAAACTTAGAAAAAGATCTTAGTTATTTTTTAATTATAAATTTAGAGTTAAGAATTNTTAGTTATTTTTTAATTATAAATTTAGAGTTAAGAATTTTTTATAAAAACTTTAGATTTAGGTGTTCCAAATGAGAATTCTATTAGGGGTTCTAAAAAAAAAAAAAAAAACAATCGGTTTTTATCGAAAGAGAAGAAAAAAAT
>OVAY01002621.1:0-16346 GCA_900406395.1 Kernera saxatilis | reverse complement strand
ACAATCGGTTTTTATCGAAAGAGAAGAAAAAAATGTTTTTTTTTTTTTTTCCTCATCCAAATTAACATAGATCAGACACGTGGCACATAAGAATAAATTCTTGTGTTTCTTAATTAAAAACCGACTCTACTATTTTTAACATTTTTTTGATTATATAAATTCTAAAAAATGCTCTAAGAACCTTTACAATTCTCAATTGATCATGCTCTAAGATCCCAATTGTTTATTTAATGTTTACATTTCCATGTTATAATATTCTAATCATAACATGGAAGAAACAATCGATGTCTACATATACTGTATATACAAACAGTAAAGAAGAGAGAAGGTAGAACCCTAGACGACCCACCCTAAATGAATTACTCCAAAATTTTATAGGAAATCATATTAGTCACATCATACATATCAAATACAAATTTGAAAGTAAAATTTTTTTGGGAGGGATCATCTTGACCGGAAAGTTCTCCTCGGTTGGCGACTGTCCAGGATGCCGCCTAATGTGGCAAGAGCGTCCTGAAATTTCCTGATTTTAACCAAACCTTTCACCATTGAAACTTCTTCCTCTGAGAATTTCGCTTTCTGCATCACCATGTTCACTAACTTGACCAGTGTCTCCTCCATAGACAAAGAGAGAAGACCTTCAGCCAACATGTACAAAGAAGAAAACTCAGGCACAAACCCTTTCTCTAACAGCTCAACTAGAAAGTCCACTGCTTCACGGATTGGTCCCCCTCCATTACATAGCCCACGGAAAACGATTCTGTAAGAGACTGCGTCCGGTCCTGCTTCACTCTTTTCAAGCATTTCTCTAAACAAATTTATAGCTTCCGTTGTTTTCCTCTTTCTAAACAAACCTTGAATCACCGGGTTATAAGCGTGCGGAGTCAAAACAATCCCTTTCATCTGAATAGACCTCAAAAGCTTACTTGCAACTTCAACTCTACCCGCTTTACACAAACCACTTATCAAGGTTCCATAGGTCACAATGTCTGGTTCGCACCCGTTTGAGGTCATGGCTTGCACGATATCCGCTGCTTTCTTTATGTCACCTCCTCTGCAGAAATGGGTTAGAAGTGAATTGTATGTGAACTTGTCAGCTTTATGTCCTTCCATTATCATTTGATCCATGAGCTGAGCTGCGTCTTCTACTCGCCTGCTTTTACAAAGCCCATCGATGAGCGTGTTGTATGTCACAGAGTTTCTTGAAACCCCATGTACTTCCATCTCATCGAATATCTCCTCAGCTTCTCTAATCTTGTTGGCTTTGCAAAATCCATCAATCAAAGTGTTGTAAGTTATCACACTCCGTGCACAACCACTCAATTCCATTTGTTTGAGCATGTTCAGAGCTTCGTCTAGTTTCCCTTTAGAACATAAACTATCGATCAGCATATTGTATGTAAACTCGTCGGGCTCACATCCCTTGCTCCTCATCTCTTCGAACAGCTCCATCGCCACCCGGTGATTCCTAGTCAAACACAAACCTTGGATTAGAGAGTTGAATGTACAAACGTCCGGAAGAATCCCTTTGCTGGTCAGAACACGGGCAAGCTCCGTGGCTTCCTCGACCTGATTCTCCTTGCACAATGTGCTGATCAAAGTGTTGTAAGTAACAGTGTTCGGAGAACAATCTCTGGTGATCATCTGATCAAGAATCTCCACCGCTTCTTTCACCTCTCCCAATTTACACAAACCCGAAATCACCGAGTTGTAAGTATACACATCTGGATCATACCCTTCTTGAAGCATCACATCCATGATCTCAATAGCATGCTTCACATGCCCTGCTTTACACAAGCCGTTAACTAACGTGTTAAACGTATACTGATCCGGGAAAAACCCGCCTTGATTGGACATCTCCTGAATGAAATTAAGAGCATCTTCGACTCTCCCTTCCTTGCAGAAACCATGAACAATAACATTAACACTCACATTAGACCAAGAACACCCAAACTCAACCATCTGTTCCCTGATTCTCAAAGCTCCATCCAAATCACCTTCTTCGATATAACCTTGCATAATCGTTGTAAATGTCTTCTCATCAGGAACCAGACCGTAACTGGGCATATCCTCCATCATCAAAATTGCGGGTCTAAGCTGATGAGCTCTACACAAAGCCTTGATCAGGACATTAAACGTCGAGACATCTGGCTTAATCCCCCAAACACTCATCTCCGCGTGAGCAATCTCCACCAGTTTCAGATTATTCCCGTCAACGAGAAGATTCAGCATCCGGTTATAGAAATGGGTATCGGGTTTCAACCCGAATTCGTCAATCATCCAATGAACAGCATCTAGAATCTCATCGTGCAAGTCGGATCGAGCATAACTCTCGATTAAAATCAAGAAAGGGGATGTACCCATTTCGCAGCCCGAGTTCTTCATGTCCTCCAGAATCTTCCTCATGTCATCGAACGAACCGGACCGGCCAAGCCGGAGGAGGATCTCCTCGTAGAGAGCGGGGTTAGGGGAGAAATCGGGCTGCTTGGAGGCTAAATCGAAGAGGCGGAGAGCGGAGGAATCGTCGGGCTGGCTACGGAGGGAGTCGAGAAGCTTGACGTCAGGGGAGGAGAGAGCGGCGGAGTGAGGCGAAGCGAAGGAGATGGCGGAAGAAGGAGGAGTGAGCCTGAGAGAGAAGGATTGGTGGGTAAGGGTTACGGCTTGGGAGATAGAAAAGGGATAGAATTTGAGACAGGAGGAGAAGGCCATTGTTTCAGTCTGAGATGAAGGAGAGAGAGACACTGAAGGGGTTTAAGGATTTGGTGTTGAGTGTGTTTTTGGATTCCGTGGTAGATTTGAGACTGTTGAGTTTTTTTTTTTTACAAATTTTTTAGAAACCGATCCAGTGGTCGAACCGGGTCCGTTCGTAAACCGGATAACTAATGGAGTTGTATTTATCTCTTTATTATATACTTACAAGAAAAAATTGGTCCCACAAAAACTCGTATTCTGCGAACCGGATAAGCTGTGATAAATTTGGTCCTATATGTGACCGTAATGACCATTACTCTTATAAAAACTCAAAACTCACAATGCCAATTGCCAAACCATTGTTGATGTTGCAAATCACTTGCATATTTGTTAGATGCCATGAGGATTCAGTGTTAAGCATTCACGATGAAATACACTGTATTATGAACATCCATGCCAAAGAGAATGGGTTAAACCAATTCAGGATGCTTTGAACTTGTGTATCTTTAATAAAAACATGCTTTTTTTTTATAATTAGTAAAATGCATATTCTTTTAGTTCTTTTTTTTTTTCCAACCAAACATGAATTAAAAATCTTGTTTAAAGTTCCTGCTAAATAATTTAGTTTTTCTACTAAGCAATGTAAAATTATTCTGCCAAATATTTGTTTTGGCTACACTGCAAAATAGAATTTCAGTTTTTTAGCTAGATACATTTTTCTTTTGTAATTCTTTCAAATCACAATCATATATTTTAAAAATATCACAACCTATTATCAACTATCCATTAAAATATGTAAAAATTTACTAATATGGTGGATTTTCCATAACCATTTAAATTCAAATATCAATAAATAGATGTTCGTTACCATTTAGACATTTAGACGTGTATCGGAAAAACATAAAAATAATTTTGTTTGTAAAAATAAAAATAATACTATTTTATAAGTATTTTAGAATATTTAAATATTGGGTAAAAATTAAACTTTCCCAGGTGTATATTTTTTTCTCCTATGAAGAAAAAAAAAAAAAAACTAGTTTTGTCCTTGGTCATCTTCTCTCTCTTTTAAAAGTTAAATATGGACCGCTAATAAAGCTTTCTTTCTGGTTCGTTGCCGCGTTGCACGTTCTCTCTCCTTCCTTCTCTGCATCTCTCTTTTCCGTCTTATCTCACTTCCCAAACCCTAACCCTAATTCGTTGCCCTTTTTTCGTCTTCTCTTACTTTCGGATTTGTTTCGAGATTGATTTTTCTCTCTTTTTCTACAGATCTTAGATCCATAANAAAATTTTTTTTTTTTTTTTTTTTTAATTCTTCCGAACTGTCGACTCTGGTCGAGCTTAGGGTTTCCCTACTCGTTTTGTTCTTACGAGTATTGGTGTGAATATTTTGATTTTCCCAGATACATATGTGAATTAGGGTTACTAAATCCATAAGTTTCAGGCTTGTTTTTTTCTCTATTCGATTTTCGGGTTTCAGAAAAAAAAACAAATCCCAAATCCCCAAACAGTTTCTTCTCCGATTTGGATTGGGACCAGTTTACGTGTTTTACGGATCGGATTCGCAATTTCGGTGTACCCCAGACTTGGAGTTGGAATTGTTTCAAGCCTTAACCAGTCTCAGTCACAGTATAAGGTTCTATTTTTCTTGAATGCCATCGTGGGAATCTGAGCATTGTTTAAATGGGAGAAGAAGCAGTTTGTTTGGAGATGCCAATGGAAGGAGACATGGCGGAAGAGAATTCATCAACGAAGAACGAACTGAAGAGAGACCGTCTTTGCATTGAAGAAGATTATATAGAAGGAGAGCTTTATTCCAACAAGAGACAAGCGAAAGAGGCTTCAAACGATGATATTAGGTCGGAAATATCGAACCCCGTCGCGTCTCCCGTGGATAATACTTCGAGTTTTCGCGATATCACTAGCCATCCGGCGAAATCCAGTTCAGGTGATCGTGTTGGGTCTTGTTCTGGCAGTGATTCTGGTTCCGACGAGACCATTAGTGATGAGAAACACAGTGAATACGGCGCATCGCTAGCAGATAGCTCTCCATCGAAGCAATCACAATCAAGTGATGCGGTAACGTCCAGTTTTGTATTAGAGATTCCAAAGCATCTTAGCACAACCGGGATAACGAAAATCACTTTTAAGCTCGGTAAACCAAAGGAGGAATTCTGTGATTTGCCCATGATTAAAGAGCATACATGGGAGGGTGCTTCTTCAAATGTAGTTTCTTCAACTTTAGGTGTGAAAATGTCGAAGAAGATAGTCTCTAGCAACTTCCTATCTAATGTGAAGAAGCTATTGTTGACGGGTATTCTCGATGGTGCTCGGGTGAAGTACATTTCAACCTCACCTGTGGTAAGTTCGTATTCTTTGTGGTTTCTCGAGATATGTGTTTGGATATTCTCTTTTTGATACGATAATTTGTAGGTGATATCTGTTCTTATATTGATTTTAATGGTCATTAGAGAGAGCTTGACGGGATAATCTACTCGGGTGGGTATTTGTGTGGCTGTACTGCGTGCAATTTCACGAAAGTAAGTTTGCTCTTTGCGATTCTTTATAGTTTTCTTGTGTGGCTGTACTGCGTGCAATTTCTCAATCTTTAACTATGTCATATTTTGTTTTGTGGGAAGGTTCTAGGTGCCTATGAGTTCGAGCAGCACGCTGGTAGAAAAACGAAGCACCCTAATAATCACATATTTTTGGAGAATGGAAGGTCGGTTTATAACATAATTCAAGAGCTGAAGATTGCTCCTGTTGATGTTCTTGAGGAGGTGATAAGGAAAGTGGTGGGTTCTGCTCTGAGTGAGGAGGGCTTTCAGGCTTGGAAAGGTATCTAAGTCTCTTGGTGGATTTACTCTGTATTATTTTCTCGGAAAGCTCCTAGCATTTTATAACTGCTTTCAATGAAATTTCTTGTGTATTCTCTTACTTTCGGAAGAGTTGTGTTGTATCCCACCCCCAACGGTCCATAGATCATCGCTGACTTGCTGTTCTGTTCTTCAGATAGTTTCCAGCAGGATAATAACATGGCTGAAGATGATAGGAATCATACCATGGAGAATTCGTTTCAATCCCTTGTCAGGTACTTTGACCACCTACTTTAGTTATTACTTGTTCTGGAATTTCCACAAATTTGTATTTGGATCCTTTTTTATCTGTTCATTTTATTAAGATGGTTAACATGGTTAAAGTTACTGTATGAAAGTTGCAGTTATCCTGGTTCTGGTCGATCTCTTGATGAGAGTCAAAGCTCTACTCCATGTTTCCCAGAGAACAATTATTTTAGAGATAAAATATGTACAAAGGTCACACTAGACGAACAGAAGCCAATAGCAAAGAAGTACGTTCCTCAAATTTTCTTGTTTAGAAATTGATTAGTGTGGTATTATTACCTTCGGACAATTTGTTTAAGGAAAATAGGAAATTTACTTGGTCGATGATCCTGTAGGCTTACCTCTCATATGTTCGGTTCGGGTTGCCATAAGAAAGTTTCTGAAGGCGGCAATAGGAAGAGGTTTGTATTGCGTTTTTGACCTCATTATTTGAGTGTCCCTGTTCACATTCATTCTCTAAATGCTATCCCTCGGTGATGACAAAAAATTGCAATCATATGTTTATAGGGACAATGATTTACACCGTTTGCTGTTTTTGCCAAATGGGCTACCTGATGGGACTGAATTGGCTTACTATGTGAAAGCACAGGTTTGTTATTATATGCTTAAATGAATTATTCCGTTTATTCTTAATGCAAATTTTAAGGTTTTGGCTTTGCTAACACTTGTTTTTCTTACAGAAACTACTGCAGGGTTACAAGCAAGGAAGTGGCATAGTATGTAGCTGCTGCGACACAGAGGTAAAATGCTGGATGCAGTGACTATGTAAATTGGCTCTTAGACTAATTTTCTTTTCCAAGTATAATTATACATATTTTATCGTGTTTCTTAACAACAGATTAGTCCTTCACAATTCGAAGCGCATGCTGGAATGGCTGTTAGACGACAACCGTGAGTTATCTAGTAACGATGTGTTTTTGCACTGTTGTAAGACTTGTCTGAAATTTCTGATTCTCTTGCAGTTATCGTCATATCTACATATCTTCCGGATTGTCATTGCATGACATAGCCTTGTCCTTGGCGGATGGCCATGTCATTACAACTGGTGACAGTGATGACATGTGTACTATTTGTGGCGATGGTGGAGATTTGCTACTCTGTGCTGGATGTCCTCAAGCATTTCATACAGGTGGGTCTGCGTTACTGCTACAGGACAGTAGGGTTGCTCATTCATTCTACTATTGTCAGTTTACAACTTCTTTGGATAAGAAAAATTTTAAGCATAGATTTCGAGAAAAAAAAATTTCACGCATAACGTGGAAGGAATTACTGACGTATGCCATTAAGTTCTTAAGAGACGATTTTGAAGATCAGCATTGCTTTGATTATCAGCTCTCGGGTTGTTCGCCGATTCTAATACTTCATGACCATTTTCGTATGCAGCATGCTTGAAATTTCAATCTATGCCTGAAGGTACTTGGTACTGTTCAAGCTGCAGTGATGGACCCATCTCTAGTAAAACGGCCACTGCTACTGATCCTAATTCGAAACCAATAGTTATAAGACTGACGAGGGTTGTTAAAGCACCAGAAAGTGAAATTGGTGGTTGCGTGTTCTGCAGGTTGGTTGTATACCTACATTTAGTTTGAGTGCGTCATATGTTTGTTCTCCACTCTGCTTATTCATTCTACGCCCATCTCTGATAGGTCCCATGATTTTAGCGTTGGGAAATTTGATGATAGGACAGTTATTCTCTGTGACCAGGTACTCTTCTTGTTTGCGGTCTCTTTTATTCAATATTTCCTTTAGCAACTCCTATCTTGTCTAATGGTCATTTTTCTCTTTTCTCTTGAAGTGTGAGAAAGAGTACCACGTCGGTTGTCTCAGGGAGAATGAGCTTTGTGATTTGAAAGTAAGTTCTGTAAGGTTGGCTCCACCTTTTATGAAAGTATGTTCAAGGTCATTGAACTCAACTTCTTTCCTGAATGCTGTAGGGAATCCCCCAAGATAAATGGTTCTGCTGTAGTGGCTGCAGCAGGATTCACACGGCTCTTCAGAATTCTGTTTCCTGTGGGCCACAGACTATTCCCACGCTTTTGTTAGACACGATAAGCAGGAAGTACAGAGAAAAAGGAATAGTTACCGACAATGGAGATACTGTGGAATGGATGATGCTTAGTGGAAAAAGTCGATACCCAGAGCATCTGCCCTTGCTTTCGCGAGCGGCTGCTATTTTCAGGGTATGCCTTGACTTATAAATGTGCTCCAATCATTTTGAGTACTATCTGTCTTGTAAATTTACTTTATGAACACATATATAGCAAACATGTTTGCATTTATACTTTTCAGGAGTGTTTTGATCCCATAGTGGCAACGTCTGGTCGTGATCTCATTCCTGTCATGGTCTATGGGTAAGCTGTACTGCGATTAACTCAGTTTCAGTTTCCCTGTTCATTCATATTTTGACAGTAGGTGATCATTCCTGGTCATTCTTCCAACAAATTTATACAGGAGAAATATATCAGGCCAGGAGTTTGGAGGAATGTACTGCTTGGTCCTGATGGTGAAGTATGTTTGCTGTTCTTGATGCATTATCTTAGCACTTATGAATTCCTCGACTAATTGTTTCTTCTTCTTTTTTATGATGCATGTTTAGTTCCCTTGTTGTTTCTGCTGCGCTGCTTAGGATATTTGGTCAGAAAGTTGCTGAGCTTCCTATCGTAGCTACAAGCCGAGAGTATCAAGGAAGGGTAAGCTTTTGTACGTCTTATGTTTCTTTACTGTGTCGGATTTGCTTGTTCTATCCCTTTTCTTTAATAACTCGTAACAAAACCAAATTGGCTATGGTTGTATAGGGCTACTTTCAAGGGCTGTTTGCTTGCGTTGAGAATCTTCTTTCTTCTCTGAATGTTGAGAACTTGCTTCTCCCAGCAGCTGAAGAAGCCGAGTCTATCTGGACAAAGAAATTTGGCTTCACAAAGATGACTGAACAGCAAGTATGTAAAGTTTGATCAAAAACAATTTTCAATAGTTACTTCTTTCCTGGCACAATCTTCAATGATTAATCTATTTTTTGAAAAGCAAATCTTTAATGGTTGAGCAGCTTTGGTTACAAAATGATGAAAGGGGATTGACAATGGAACTTGTGTTTGCAGTTGCAGAAGTACCAGAGAGAAGTGCAACTTACAATCTTCAAGGGAACATCGATGCTGGAGAAGAAGGTGCCGAGATTTTCAGAATCAACTTCACTCATCTGATATCATCTCTATGGGAAGATTGTTATTAAGCTTCATCAGGATTTTGGTATTTGGGATCTTTCCTTTCCTTTCCTTTTTCTTATCTCGCTCCTCGAAAACCCACACTTGTTTTCTTGGCAGAAGGGTCATTTCTTGTGTACCTCTGTTATTTTTTGTACAAACTCTTAACAAAGCATATTAGAATGTAGGGCTGACACAAGAGAGGTTTTGAGGTCTACGGAGATGTTTTGTAAAGGAAAGAATTATATAAATAATATAAAAAAAAAAAAAGCAAATATAGTAAAAGTCGTAATATTCTTGTTCCTTTCTAGTGAAACCTAAACCTTGTTTCTGTGATATGTTAAAAAAAGTTGCCAGTCGTGTTTCACGATATTTTCTGAAACTTAGCCATTATTTTAATGGTGGTTTAGAAACAAAATAAACATTTTACAGAAACGGGAAGAAAAATTTAAAGACAGACATCAAACCGATTTAGGACAAGTAGAATTAATATATAAACCCATTTAACCATTATATAAAATAAAAAAAAAGCGACCTTTAAATCACATACACAACCAAAACAAGTTTCCATTCCTTTTACAGGAAAAGCTTAACAAAGCTAGTAGTAATTCGTGTAAAACCAAAAGGTTCTCCCACCAAAAAGCTTTTATTTATAAACAAAGGAAAGAGAGAGAGAGAGAGAGAGAGAGAGAGAGAGTAAGGAAGACGCACGTTCCTTGGTCATCATGCCACACAGATTCAAGAAGATGCAGCTACAATAGGCATTTGTGTAGCCCACCCAAACTTATCACGACTCTGTTTGCTGCGAGTTGAAGAAGACTGCTTCTTGTCTTTGCTGCCACGGGATGATGATGAATTGCTGCTTCCCTTTGGTCCTCTCTTTCCATTCTTCTTCAAGTTGTCTCTGCTCTTTGATTTCTGCTGTTGCTGTTTCTTGCTCCTCGTGTGAGAGACAATGGAGGGTGGCGGATCATACACATCTTCAGCCCATGACACACTCAGCTTCTCCAGCGACTTGCCATGCTTCACTCGGCTGCCTTTAATGGCTGGGATGATAGGAACCGCATTCATCTGTTTTTGGTTCACAAGTCAGAAAGCAGCCAACATTAACAGGGAAACCCCATATACAGCACTTCACCACTATTTACTTCAGAAACAAAGGTAAGTTGTTTCATCTACAGCCAAAATCCAAGGACTAATACTCTTTCTTGAATTATTAAGTCAGTTTTGGCAAATTCTCCAATCATTTGCTATGTTCTTGCTTTGGCCAGGGATTCTTTGTAGACTAACTCATTCACATTATACGCGACTATCACTAAAGACTACAGGGTTCGTTCTAGATATTGCAAGCAACTACTCAACTATGGTTGGGTAAAAACAATGATCAAAAGCCTAGAGCTGTGAAAAATGATTGAAGTACAAGGATGAGATGACACAGAAACTTGTAAGTCAGCAAGTAGGCTCTAAAGAAGCTGTTAGCCTCGCACAACATATGCCAAAAGGAACAAGAGCAAAGCCAATAGAACAGAAACATCGACTATAGCGAATTTACCAGTATCATGAGTAGCATAGGGTAACTTACACTCTCAGAGAACATGTCCTGCAACGCGGTGGCAATGTTCTTGTCTTCTCCTTCATCATCCAAAGACTTGAGAGGTAAAGACTCTGGTATAGATTTGGTAATCGCCTCGTCTTTGGATTCTTCATTCACACTTTGGTGTATATAACCACTATCATCCCCATCAGACTCTTGAGCATCTTCAGATCCGATACAAGAGATATGCTTTGAGCCATTAGAACATTTATTGGGACTCGAAGCAGAGCTGCTCTCAAGGTGGGACTCTGCATCTTTGTAATCCAACCTACCACAGACAGAGCTCATATCCAGAAGTAACTGCAACGAACAAATCCAAAGTAACGTCAGTGAAAGATCTTTAGATCATACACCACAATCTGATTAACTTCTACATTATTAAAGAAAGAGTCACAGATCAGACGATTCTGAACAACATTTTAAAAATACCTCGCGCGACACAAATCGAGCACCCGAAATGTCAAAAACACCAAAAGATCGATCACTGACTAAATGTCCGAACACAGAGATCACAAGCTTCTTCTTCAATTAGCTTAAACCGAGCTAAGGAATTTGTGAGAACCAGACGAAGGCGGAGAGGAATAAAAAGGTAAAAAGATCGAAGGAAAAAAAAGGAGAAATGAAAGAAGGAGAGAAACTTCAACTAAGATTACCACGCCAATCACTCTTTTCAAGAGGTTTCAAACGATTGGAACATAAACCAGAATGATAAAAAGTCAACGAAGGAACCAAAGAAAGGAGGAGTAGCTCGGAGGTCAGCCGCATTATATCTATGCTCTTCGAAACCCTAGAACCGAAGAGCTACCGGAAAAAAAAACAAAAAACCCTAATCAAATCCGACGAATTGCAGAGATCTCAGAGCTATCTAGTTATCAGTAGAACGATGCTTGGGAAAATCAGAGGTACAACACACTAGAATCGGATCATGGAAACCAGAATCACAGATCGGCCATATCCAATAACGAAATTACGCGAAACCAAGAAGACCAAAAAGAAGCTGATCTGAGAAAATGGATAGAAGAATAAAGAGTGCATGCATGCCTTTAATAAAATTTTCATTTCAAAAAAAAAGAATAAAGAGGACGAACGTGGTTTTATAGTAGATTGAAGCAAAGAGGTATCCAAAAGAAAGGTCAACAATATCAAAGGCGAAAGACGTGGCCGCCTTCTTCGGGACGAATCAGACCTCTACACGTGTCCCCTACTCTTCATGGGTCGATATATTTTTAACATGTTGGTCACAATGGGCCTACAATAGGTCCAGTAATAACGTTTTAAGGACAAAATGTGTGTTTACTTTACCTTCCTTAACATTTAATTATCAAAATTTTCAGCCTGATTCATTTGAAAGAAACCATTATTCAATTCAGTAACCAATAATCTGATTTATGATAGTCGCCAAGATGATACAAAGCTCAGGAAAATATGACTAATGAAGAATATAGCGAAACTGCTGCTTCCTTTTTGTACTTTCAGACGATTTGACAAGTCAATTACAAATAAAATAAAGGAGATGACATTTTCATGTACATAAATAACTTTGTGCGTCGCATATCGAGCATCTCGAACGTTAAAACACCCAACTAATTAAATGCCGGAACACAGAGATCATAAGCTTATATTTCGATTAGATTAAACCGGGCTCGTGAATGAACCAGACGAAAAGACGGAGAGAAAAAAGGCAAAATATCTCAGATATGGAAGAAAATATCAATCCCGTAATTGTAGTATATCACTAGTAACGTGTATTTCCATATTATTTGCTAAAATCTTGCTGTTTCGGAAAGAAGACCCTTTTCAAGAGTTGCCAAACGATTGAAGACAAACCAGAATGATGAGGAGGATTAGCCTAATTAATTTTAAAGAATTATCCCTTCTTTCTAATTAGAATGATCATAATGCTCAACATAATACAAATCTCTGCAAAATTTTGACTACTAAGGATTATGCTACAACCCAATGAGGAAATACACCGACCCATTATTCAAAGATATTTGTGCAATTGAGGCTTACTAATTTTCATGAACTTCCGAACTCCAGATTCCCAATTTTTCTGATGAAGACGAGAAATGTAAAGGACAAACAAAGAAAACGATATTCATTAACACGAAAACCTGTTCATTCAAAGACTATTCCAAACAACCGAGCCACCAAAAATGAGAAAAACGATTAAACTAAGCATTTAAACCCAGAATTAAGAGAAAACGACCCTAAGAGCTTGTGAATTTGGTAACCGCCTTAGTGCCTTCGGAAACAGCGTGTTTGGCAAGCTCTCCGGGCAATACAAGCCTAACCGCCGTCTGGATTTCACGAGAGGTGATGGTCGGCTTCTTGTTGTACCTGGCTAGACGCGATGATTCCTGAGCGAGTTTCTCGAAAATGTCGTTGATGAAACTGTTCATGATCCCCATCGCCTTCCCGGATATTCCGATATCGGGATGAACCTGCTTCAGAACCTTGAAGATGTAGATCTTGTAAGTCTCGACGCTCTTCTTCGACTTCTTCTTCTTCTTTTCGCTTACGCTTTCCTTCGAGATCTTCTTCTCCGCCTTTGGTCGTTTCTCAGCCGGCGCTTTCTCTGCTGGCTTCTTCTCCGCCGGTTTCTTCTCTGCCGCCTTAGGAGCCATTGATGACTTCAGTGATTATTGGAGTAAAAAGAAAATTGAGATTTTAAGAGTCAATGAAGAGATGCGTCTATGAAGGGTTGTGGCGAACAGATTTTATTATATAGAGACTTGTCCTGGCTCTCATTGGCTACTAGCCTTTCACGCGGATTGGTGACGTGGCGTACATCGGAAGATAAGTGAACGGACAGGATTTCTCACGGCCCTATCCTTTTAACCAATATTCTGATGGACTTTTTCCTTGACCCATGACCTGGCCAGGCCCTTGATTCGTGTCATTTTTTAAGGTTTGCATATCGAGTCCCGAGGAGTAAATCTACATTTTGACACTCGTTAAATTTTGTTACCGAGTGAGTTTAAAACAAATGAGACGATTTTCTATAAATTAGCCGAAGAATATTTATCCTAATTTAATGGTACGATGTTGCACTAACGAATTTACCAAAACTTTTAGAGTTGGAAGACTTATCTTTTCCATCAGTCAACACTCAACTGTCAGATTCACATTATCCCCGTGGCGTTACGGCGGAAAATTGAAGTTCCATTACATAAGCAGTATTGGAAAATGAGCAAAACATATGATTTATGAAATAAACAAACATGGGAAAAATTCAAACTTCAAAGTTTTTCGGTTTCAATGACCATAATCCTGTAATAGTTTCTTTGTTCACCAACATGTACTGTAAATTTGGATCAGAAGAAACCACTTCAGATGAATTTCTTAAAGAAAACAGATCCACCCATGGATTTCCCGGTTTAAATAGAAAGGAACACGACCCGTAATCCACCAGCGCATCATGTTTTGTTGTTGCGTGTTGTTGTTCACACATCTGAAATCTTCCCGAACGATGTGACCTCTCACTGCCAAGCCTCTACTAGGAACTTAGACCCTGCCAATTCACATGAACAACATCAATTCACTGATTTAACGCAAGATGTTATCAAGCTGTAGTTGGAATCTGAAGGGAAACAAGAGTATAATCTAGCAGATACTTGAAAGAAGATGGATATGCAAACAGAATATGAAAAAGTAAGAATAAGATCTAGCATTACAAATACTATAGAGTAGCTTATCACACCGCAAGTTTAATGTTCATCATCTTCGAACTGTCATTAGGAAATGTGATTGGATATCTGAATATCTGTATGGCATCTAATGAAGATTTCTACAACACTGTACATTTCTGGGTTTTCTTGGTATGAAATATTCCTGAATGCTATAGTGAACCCTTTAAGAAAGCAATAGATTTGCAAATCGACCAAGTCTCACTACTCGCATTGTGAACTAAATCGTATGTCAAAAACAGCTCTGAAGCAAAGCAAAGGTTCAACAATTAACAAAAAGCCGCCTTCGTAAGAACATAATGACACTGGAATAAACAAAACCAGACATTGAATATTAGCATGCATTTTGATCATATATAGGAAGCAACCATCCACAAACAGAAAACGAAAACGAAATTAAAGCAGTCAATGTGAAGAAAACTTGCAAAATTTATAATATGAAGTGAGGAGAATTAATTGATCATTAACGACCGGGTGTCATGACCATATTCGAGTCACACAAATGCAACGACCACAACCAAACATTGGCCTACCCTGTAACTACATTCAGGAAACAACATGTGCTGAATTGACAATTGGAAACGATAAAACACTATCAGGTTTCAATTTTTTTTCTGTAAACTATTATTATTTTGAAATGGAAAAGAAATTGCTGAAGCAAACTAAAGGCTTTGACCATGAGCCTAGAGTGAATCAGATTTCAAAAACAGCATTGAGGGCAGGTCACTAATCGAGCTTGTATTCATCATATCACCAAGCTAACAGTAAAAATCATCCAAAACATATGATCCATTGTTATATTTGCCACTGAGTTCACACTCTATACATGACCCAATTTGATCAAGCATTACTAAGCATCCCAAAACATGAGCCGTAGTAACATTCCTCACTAAACTCATAGTCTGTACTTGAGTTTGATTGCACTTTAAAAACAACTATGGAATCCTTATAAAATCCCAACACAAAAGACTATGTCCTAAGACTTCTACAGAATTCACAGGAAGTGACATATCACAAAATGATAAAAATTCACAGGCATTTATAAGTAACCAACCTTGGGGAACCGATGTTGATGTTCCTGTGAAGAACCCTGCCACGAGCAGCGTCTCCGCCATCGATCAGCTCTCTCAGCCCCAAATTCTCCACCTCCTCCTCTTTCGCCTCCTTCTTCTCCTTATCTACACGGCGGTTTGGAAGCTTCACCGGCAACCTCTCGAAGTAATTCCCGTAGATATACTCTGGCGTGTACCCGTTCTCTTCGTCGAAGAGCATGATATGTCCGTGCCATTCCCAGACACGATAATCCGATTCCTCATCCTCGTGGTACCCGACGCAGATGTGGTGTTCGTTGACTGTCACGGCCTGGCCTGAATTGGGCTTAAGAGAATCGCTCCGACCCGAGACGATGACTCGGATTAGCTCTTTCTCGAGCCTGGCTTCTTCCCGGTCGAGATTGTTGTGACCATCTCCGTCATCATCGGCGTCGCTGTCGTCGGATTTGAAGAGGAGGTCATCTAGGGATTGAGAGAGAAAATGGGAGTTAGGGGGACGAATTTGGAGGCGTCCAAGTAGGGTTTGGATAAGGAGGTTGTCGATATTGCTGTCTCCATTGAAGGAGCTCATGGTTATTTGCGAATCGGTCTTCTTCTTCTTCGTCTTCCTCCTTTTACGTCTTCGTTTTCGTCTTGTACCCTAAGGAGAGGCCACTCGGGTTTTAGGGATAGGAAAGGGTTTTTGTTAACGATGACTGTTATTAAAGGATCACTTTAGAATTTAGACGTAAACGAGAGAAAGTTGGCAATTTTCAGAAACACGAAAGGCTAGAATCGTAATATCCACTTGTAGGTAGGGGTGGGCGTTCGGGTACCCGTTCGGGTTCGGTTCGGGTTCGGTTCGGGTAATTCGANGGTTCGGGTAATTCGAGTTTTCGGATATTCGGGTTTAGGGATATACAACCCGTTCGGGTATTTTTTTTATTTTCGGGTCGGATTCGGTTCGGTTCGGATTCGGATATCCATAACATCAAACAAAAAAACAAAAAATGGTTAAATTTGAA